>BMAO01017988.1:0-79433 GCA_019973975.1 Trichonephila clavata | reverse complement strand
CTAATTTCGATTCCAGTTAAAACAATTTTGATGCATATCACTTTCTGTGTTTGGAAATTATTTTATTCTAATTTCTTATATGTCTCCAAATTTACGAATTTCTCTCATGGTATTGGATAGAAGATCAATACAGAAGAACAAACTATGACGCAAATTGATATAAATTGTTCTCCGTCGCCAAAAGCTAAGCTAAGCAAGTATTTTACCTAGAACTGTTCATGGCATAATTTAATGTAGACTATACTTATTTTTAAATACATGTAGGTCATAGGAAATATGGGTTAGTGACTGCTTTTTCGAAATGTCACCAAGAGGAACGGTAATAAAATTATTCGATAAAATACATTTGCTGTATACAACTACGGAACAGGCTTTGGTGCGTATCCTACATATCTGGTTCAAGCTTCCTGTAACCGATAGCGTCATATTTTATCTATTTTAGAAGGTTTTTTTTATTGAAATAATGTTTAAATTCCTTTTTCAGTTTAGGGTTGCTTCATATTTATTAATAAATGAGGATCATAGGCTACGGCCAAAGACAGGCGTTCATGTAGAAGTCCAACCTGTCTCAGGTTCTGGCAACTTTTTCCTCTTCCCTTCGGGAAGGACAAGGCAACTACAACAACAACGATGATGACCATATAATTAATTGCGCTGTTACTTATTATTATGGTTTACAGCAGTGCATGTTGATTAAAGGATTATATGGTTTGTTTAGCTTATATATGTTAATAAAAAAGAAGAATTTGAGAAGAAACGACAAAGCGGAAAAACAGAAAGATTGAGATATACCAAAGTTAGTACCCTTATCTTGTGGGTAATAATAATGAGAATGTAAAAGTGACTTTTAAAAATTTATTTAAAATTTTTTTAAAAACCAGTCCTAAACTAGAAAATTTACCACAATCACTGTAGTACATTCTCATTTATTTTTTAACAGAGAAGGAAAATGTGAAAAGCTTTGGATGATTGTTAGTCACATGACGTCATGGTACATTTTGGGAGATCTATATTTTTATGCGTTTATTCTTTGTAACGGAACTGTGATGCTTTTTCGAAAGAATCAACACATAAAAATATTCTTTCAGAAATTTAGTGCACATTTTTAGAATATTATTAAAGAAAGGCCATATAATTTAAAATTTTATCTTAAATTTTTGAATACGTCGTTTTGAATTGAATTCGAAGCTATTCGGAGAGATTGATATATTTAGCTAACAAAAAAAATGTCACATTTTCCTCATGAATTTTATTTTTAAAAATGTGACTCAACCGAAGAATGGGTGCTAGCACTTGTTATTTAATACAGAGTACAAATTGTTTCATCACCATATAAATTACACTTTCATAAAATATAATTAGCGAAACAATAAACTGAAATAAACAGCCTTTCTCCTTGAAAATAGCATAAATAATAAAGATTTATTTAATACATGAATAAAAATATTATTTATTAGACAAATTATTGCGTTTTATTAAAATTATAAAAAATATTCCTGAATAAAACAATGTCAATCGGATTAATTAGTCCTTTTGTTAAATAATTTATAATCTTTTAAAGATTCTGCGGTAGAAACAGAAATTTAAGGCAGTTAAATTTATTTTTTACAGATTTATTAAAATCTATAAATGTTGATTTTCTAAAATAATCTTTATTTTTCTCTATGCTTAGAAAAAGTTCTAGGCAACATATCTATAAATAGTAACAAAAATATTACTTAAGTTATTTTATAAACTATTTTTTTTTGAAAAATAGAACGTTTCAAAAACAATTATTTAGGGATTAATTCATGAAATTTTAAAAATTTTGATATAAATATATTTAAATATTACTAGGAACTAAAGAATAGATTTTTATAGCTAGAAATTAGTCTTAGATTTATACCATTTTCAAATTGTATGAGCACGAAATAGTAGCAAGAATTTCAATGATGTTTTTTCAATTTGAATTTCACAAATATTCACTTAATAAATTGAAAAAAGACGAAATTCAAATAGACTTATGATGTAAATAATCAATTTGTTTTAATATTAAATCACTATCAAAACATTTTGATTAATAAAACCTTATGTGTAAGAAAATATATACTAATTTTTTAATATTTTGACATATAAAAAATCTTTTATCTCTTACATTTTTGAAATAAGTTTTAAACATTTTATATTATTTAGTTATAATTCAAACACTTTTTTAAAAATATAAATCATTTTTCAATGCAGTAACTCTGAGCCTTAAAGTATACTTCAACTTTAACCAAAACTAATCTATATAATTAAGTAAAAAAAATGCAGCATACTTATATATTTAGACATTTATATCTAAAAATAGTTCAATAGATAAATTCATAAAAAATGAAATAAATAAAACACTGTTCCTTGCCCAATTTGAAATTTCCATTACCCTTCAGTTTTTTGCCTGATATTTTATTCGGTTCTAAAATATTTGAAAGTTGAAAAATACTTTCTTTTGAAATCTCCAGACAAACATTTCTCCCAGACACATCTATCTTCATCCGATGTCTAGCTTTTTTCATTGGTTCAGTTAACATTTCTTTTTTTTTAAGATCATTTTATAAGATTTGAGACTTAATGCTGACACACAAAATTCTATTAGAATCTAGTTAGTTATAAACTGTTTGTGTCACAGATTTATGATTTATTTTAAAAAAAACCAAAGTTATCTGTACTGTATTTGTTGAACATGTACAATATTCAAAAATTTTATACAGTATTCAAAAATTTTATTGGAAAATACTCCATAGAAGTCATATGAAAAGAATAACACATGGAATTATTTATTGTTTTCAAAAATGGTGCCATAAATAAAAAAATTTCAAAAAATAGTAAATATTGTAAGCAAAGAAAGAAATAATTAAAATGGTAACTTGTTCGAAAATAAATAAATGATATTTGTGATGGGATCACATACACACCCTATCCATTAAAATTATTCGGTACTTACGTATTACCGCAACCGTATTGGGGACATTGTATGAAACGAAGCACATGGTTGTCAGTTTAGCGCCTACGACACTATCAGACTATATAAACATAATAATGAAATAAGACTTTTCAAAGGTAGAATATATTTTTTGTACAATATTTGAATGCATTTGATCGGGAAAATAGATGGAAGTTTTTATGAGTCTTGAAGTTCGGTACATATGAAACTAAAAGTTTTCAAACGTCTAAATACGAAATAAATTTGTTAGTTTTATTTCACGAGTTTTTTATTTCTTAAGTATGAAATTTCACACTAGATGGATACCATTACAGACAATTATTACATTACGACTTCAGATGGCAATTCGTGGTAAGATGACCAAGAAATGCACATCTTGAGTAGTGTTTCTGAACCACTGGGGGCGAAAAATACACTCATGTCCATAAATTAAGGATAATTCAGAATCACAAAGAAATTGAACTCTAAAATAAAAATTTCACCTGTGAATTATACACACATCTTGAAGAAGAATATGCAAATTACAGGAAACAACAGATGGCACGGATAGTACGTCACAATGACGAAGTGTAAGAGAGGGGTATATAAGAATGTGGCAAAGAAGTAAAATTGTTCACAAGCGCTTTAAAAGCCTTTCAGTGCAATAACCGCATAGTTATGGCACAAAGGAAGCATTTGGATGATTTTTTACGTGGTAGAATTATCGGACGACTGGAATGTGGACGTACCCAGCTGGAAGTATCCGAGGAACTTGGAATCGCCCAGAGTGTCATCTCCAGGCTTTGGAAACGATTCCAAGATGATGGTAATGTGAGTAGATGTTACAGCACAGGTGCCCCCGAGTTACAACGCCGAATGAGGACCGGTATTTGGCAGTTACTGCCAAAAGAAAGAGACGGAGCATAGCATCAGACCTATCTCCTCAGCTCTCTTCAGCTACCGGTACAACAGTTTCAAGGCAGACCGTGTACAGACGCTTAGGGCACATTGGTCTATATGCTTGTAGGCCTGTCAGATGTGTTCCTCTTACCGCATCTCACTGTCGCCTGCGATTAACCTGGAGTAGAGAGCATGCATTGTGGACACCACAACAGTGGTCTTGTGTGATGTTTCCGACGAGTCCAGGTTTAGTTTGCAGTCTGATTCTCGCCGGACTTTCATATGGAGAGCGCCAGGTACCCGTTACCATCCAAGAGAACACCATTAAACGACACCGTTATGGTGCAGATGGCTCGTTTGGGGAGGAATTATTCGTGGTTCCAGAACTGACCTGCATGTTCAGAGTGTAACGATGACAGGCCACATCTATCGGGATGTCATTCTGGAACAACATGTATGTTTGTTTCGGGGTGCCATGGGTGCCGAATTTCTGTTTATGGATGACAACGCCCGTCCTCACCGTGCAAAAATTGTAGACAAATGCCTTCAATCGGAGAATATCTCCCGTATGGATTGTCCAGCATACTCACCGGACTTGAATCCAATAGAGCATGTGTGGGATATACTTAGCCAACGAATTGCAGCTCGTCAACCTCCTCCCACCTGTCTACCGGAACTTCGGAGGGCATTGCTTGATGAGTGGTGTAATATTCCCCAATATAAGATTGATAATTTGATACTCAGTATTCGTAGTCGTATTGCATCATGACATACTCGATTAACCATCATACTAACCATGCTGGTAAGGCGTTGTAAGTTGCCATGCATTGCATCGTCCGGGAGACATACTCCGTATTAACCATCATACTAACCATGTTATACTGTTTTTTGTAAATGGGTTCTTTTTGAAATTTGCTCCAGGGAGTAAAAATCGCGATTTTTATTAATCATGTCAAACATATGGCATCTTTTTTGCTCTTTACTTTTTGTTTAATAAATAGACTTTACAAATAAGTCAAATTTGTTTTGATATTGTCTCTTTCTTTGCCTGAACTTCATTATCCTTAATTTATGGACATGAGTGTATTTGGTGGTTTATGGACCGGTACCAGACCCCTATGTTCCAGTCTTTTAAAGTTGTAATCTTACCGGTACACGATAAAACATAATAGTTTACCGGTCCTCAGAGTTAATTTGGCTGAAGAACACTCTTCTAGAGCCTGTTGGTTGACCTGAAATTAAAATTGTGTTTATTTGATCCTCTGATACAGCTCAGATGACTAAGAATATATTGCCTTATTTGATAGCTTAGTTAGCCTGCTTTAAATGTAATCATCTGAGCAGGGCAATTAGAAATTAAAAGCAACTGCTGGTTAGAAAAATGATTGTATCTTTTTTTTATTGTGATTCTTCTAAACTGTATTGCAATTTGATCAGAAAATTTTCTGAGATTTCGTTTTCAACTCACGATACGTCAAGTTTAGAAATGACACATTAGCAGGAGTTAAGGGATTATGTATATATTTGTAGCAAATGGAGTATATAGAAATATTTTGGTTGACAAAAATGATTTTTAATGTAAAGCTGTCTGAGATTCTGGAATCAAATTACCTGATCTGAATTTTTTTAGCTTAACTTGATTTACCTATTTATTAGAGAATTTTATGGAGAGTAAAAGATGATTTTAGAATAATTATATTGCTGTGTAAGGAAAGTATAAAAAAGACGAGAATTAGCTGAAATTTAAACTATGTTCAACAAGGATAAAACAAGGCATTTAACTAGGGATGAAATAGGGAACTTGATAGGCATATACATTGAATCCATCCTGGCTGCTTTAAACCCCCTTGAAATCCAAAAAGGAGGTACCCCCTTGTCAACTAGCAAAATTGTCAGAAGAGATTGTTGTTTACTGGGAGACATTCAGGAATGTTCTTTTGGAGGGTTCCAAAGAAACCTCGGAGTGACTTACCACCAACCGATTGAGAAATGCAAGTTCATTCCTGCCGCTCGTCTACAGAGAAATGTAAGCTAAGAGAAAGAGAACCAACCTAATAGGTACCTACATATGGACTATTGATATGACGTGGCTACATGGTATTGAGGGTCGGCAAGCCATCAATATTCTTAAAATGACGTACAAATTAAATAACAAAAAGAAAAAAGCCCTAGAGTTGTAAAAATGAAACCACACACTGATTATCGCTTTAAGTAATCTTTAAAAGAGTCAAAATATTTATATAACTAGCATATCAAATAAACAACTTTAACATATGTTAACATTGTAATTTAGAATGAAAAAGAAGGTAAAAAAAACAGGTTGAAAGAGAGTTTAAAACAAATAAAGTTTGCTTGGACATCTCGAGGAAGTGTAATCTGTTTCAATTAAAAACAGTAAATTTCTTAGTTAAGATTATAGAGGTGATGATTTTATTACTTACGTTAATATAATCCCCCTAGAGGGAAGATGTTTGAGTATAAGCTTTAAATACCCGATCCCTCAATGGCGAGCTAAATTTAACCTGCTTTGGGTATGGTTATAATGATAATTAGCCAATATTTTTTTTTGTCCTTAAAATAACTATATTTCTTTTTCAGACGCTCTCGAGGAATTCATCAAAACTTTTCCTGACATTAACGTGTTAAGTTTTTGACATGTTTTTAAGGAATCTTAAAATCTCTTTTCAAATCACTTGTCTGTGTGTGTGACCGCATACGAGTATATCTCTTACCGTCTTACTTATGGTCTTTAGATGGGTTGCTAAAGAAATAAATTACATGTAAGCGCCCCATGAATAATAATGATATCTTATCTTTGATCTTGACAAGACAAACCACACATACCACATGCTTATTAGTTTCTTTATTTGTTTATTTAATGACTTTCCATCCTTTTTCTAGCCCTTACTATTTGCTTATCCTAATTTACTTCAAAAAATATAATGCACCAATCTCAAGTAATTTTGTTGCCTTTCTGTTCCATTAATGGACTTTTTTATATTTATCACTTTACTTTGGAGTCACTCAGCGGAAATTTCTGTATATGATTACTGTACACTGAAATCGTATAAAAATGTGACCGGAATATCATTACAGCAGTAGGACATGCGACCGAATTTCTTTTATTGCGTGTTATTCTAGTGGATGTGTATCGTTAACAACTCTTTCATTCACCCCTAAGAATTTTCTATTAATCATTCTTCAGGATGGGTCACACGAAGAGTCAATTAATCAATCCGGACCATGTAGCCTCACAGTATTTGTTTTTCAGATCACGTTAGCTTGAATAAATATAGTGTAAATCTTTATTTACCAAGGAACGGATTAAAACTTGGTCTTACGTGTGGGAGTTGAGATTCATAGAGTAGGAAAAAATTAATGAACTGAGGTACAAATACATTCTTATTTTGAAAGCACATTAAATATATATGAAAAATTCGGTTTTAATTTATCTGTAGTGTTTTTAGGTCTCTGATAAACATGTACATTAAGGTGTATCAGGGTGATATGGTGAAATCATATTTAATCGGAAACTATCTATATGGAAAATATATTTATGGTATGAAGATGAAAAAAAAATATATTTTAAATTTATAATTGTCATAAATGTCTTATATATAAACTTTTGAAAAAATAATGGAAAAAAGACCTTATTTTGGTTAGATGATTTTAGATTTAAAATAAAATTATTTTTCTTCAATATTAACTATCAAAAGCAACGTTTATTGTTAAGTGAGTACTGAGTAGTCAATGATATAATACACATTGTAACATTTTATAACCCCAGTTTTCTCTTCACGAACCGTCGAATCAGTCTAAACCAAGTCTTTTTCCGTCTTCCGCTTTACCTTGAACTGCAGAATCAATAGCATGTTTTTTTAAAAATAAATTTAGTACTAAAGAAGCTGTTAAATGTACCCGATGTTTTTCTGTTATCTGTTTAGTTGGTGCCCTTTCATCGCAGTAAATGTTAAAAAGTACTAAAGTAAGTGTTTTTCTTTGATCTAACAAAAATTCATTTGATTTTTTACAATAAAAAAAAGCTCAAATGCTTGAATTTCCTTCCCTTTGTGTCAGTACTTAAAATAAAAATTAATTTTTTGTTTTATTTTTCCTTTAATACTAGATAACATCTTCTCCGCATAGGTACGTTTTGAAATCTGGGAAAATCTTTGTCGAGCAATCCTAATGTACAGTATCCCCTCTAAGTCCCCACCCTCTTAACTTCAGAATGGCTGCTGCTATATTCATAAAAGAAATGCCTAGGTATTGTGAAGTGGCCATGCTCTACTTATTAAAACCAGCTACAATGCTACATGGTGTTAAATTGCGGAGTTATCATTCCTATCTCGAAAATGGAACAAGATGAGGGGGGGGGGCGATTAAAAATTTATAAGCATCATCAATTTAGTACGAAACGACACCTTGTGGACATTAATGCAAATAATATATTAGTTAAACCACGCATTTTTTTTTTTTTTGGATTTCCTGTACTGTAACATAAGAAAAACGATATGAGAAAAAAAAATAGTTATAACAAAATACCTTTATTTGAGATGTTCAAAGTTCTTACCGTCAGCTGCAATTCATATTTAAATCCTCGTTTGAATGCCACTTTGCACTTGTTGGAGTATAAAGCGTGACACGTTGGCACTAGCGTCCTTTAAGGTGCTTTAATAATTGTGGACAGGTCGCATACACCTACTGATTCAGATTTCTCCTCAGGAAAAAGTCCAGTGAAGTTAGATCACTCGAAACTGAAGACCATTCTTCGACACCGCCATACCCAGTTATTCTGATAACATGACAGCACGCTTGTTCAAAAGATATCATCAGCGGAGCATTACCTCGTCAAGGAATTCGGGAATCAAATATTTAGGTATGGAGATGTTGAAGATTGGTCTAAGCGCTTACCTGATCTGACTTCACTAAACTTTTTCCTGTGAGGATAAATGAAACAGAAGGTATATGCGACCCTTCCACAAAATATGCGAGACCTTAAAGGACGCATTATGGACGTGTATGCCTACGTGTCGAGTTGTATGTTCCAACGTGTGCATCAAATAAAGGTATGTTGTTATAACTGATTGTTTTGTTTCCCTTTCTCATATTGTTTTTTTTTTCACGTCACAATATAGGAAATCAGGAAAAAACAAACGCGGAGCTTAACCGTTTTATTATTTGCATTAATGCCAACAAAGTTTCGTTTCGTACTATATCGATGATATTCTATAACTTTGTAAATCCCAGCTTTTCCCTCTCTCCTACCATTTCCAAGATAGGAAGTCTAATTTTGAAGTTTACAACTAGGGAACGCGTAAGTGATTTCATTCAGTTATGACTACTTTACTAAATCTAAAAACCATTTTTTTAAAATTTAGAAACACTCTTTCCGAGGTTAAGATGATGGCAAGTGACTTTAGTGGGCATTTTATACACATACAAGGTCTTCTCCATATATTTGATTGTTTCATTACGCCTAAATATTGTAACTAGATTTCGTTTTTTTGCACCTATTTACATTTAAGCAAGTTATACAAATTTTACTTATAACACAAGAACTCAATTTGGGTACGCATAATTAAAGTACATAATGTAAAAATGTACACAATGTCCTTATAATATTTGGATTATAAAGAAAAATAAAATTTGCAATCACATGTCATGTAAATTCATATTTATTTTGATTGTCAGTGTGGATGTTTGATGTAACGCAGATAATAATTAATGTTTAAAATTAATTTTATATACATTTGATTCTCAGTTCGAATGAAGTATAAAAATTGTTATTTTTGTTATTTTAGAATAGGAAAACTGTGTTGCATTAATCTAGTGACTTTTTTTTTACATTTCTTACATTTTAACACTTTAAAAACCTATTTTAATATAGGACTTTTCGGAAGTATACGGAGACTGATGGGGTTGGTCTAGTCTTAGATAGTTCAACTAGGGATTAAAAACAACAGCAACAGTGACGTATGTTACATAACATTTATTAAGTTCTGCTTTTTCTTGGGTTATACAATTTGCATTCATGAAATAAAATAGAACAATAAAGAGGCATCCAGTCTAATTTGTAAAGCCTACATTTGATTTTATTATTTTATATTAAAAAAACACCAGATAATATTTTTTAAAGAAGTTTAACTAATAGCAGAAATATTTTATTTTTTAATAAATATATTAAATTTCCCGAAAGAACTATATCCATCTAAAAAATTTAAAGTATTGAGTACACATTGAAATCATTTTAAAATATAGAAAGTTTTTTAGTTTTATTGGTTAAAACAGAAATATATATAAGACAAAGAAACATACGTAATAGTTCTTTTGTAACATGTATAATAATTACTTTTATGCCGTAGAAAATAACTTTAAATATACCAATAACTCTCATAAAGGTTATTATTTATATAAAAAATCTATTTTATTGTATGATTTCGAAATATTATCACTATTTTTTTATAATGAAGTCCTTCGATACGAAATTGAATTTATTTGAATATTAAGTGTTAAATAATTTCTGTTTACTTGAGTAGGATTAGTTATTTAATTCTGAATGCACAAAAAACACATTAAAATTACTATTAATTCAGTCGATCAACTGAATTCATTTCTTGCTAACTTGCATCCGTAAATTTTAGTTACGTAAATATTTAAGTAAAAATGTACAAAAGAGGGGAGTAAAATCTTCTTTAAGTTACCTGCCGTTGTTGTTTACATGATTAAAAATAATCAAGAAAGTCGAAATATCTATTTTGCTTTTAATTTGAATATACGCTTATTTCATGTGGTTTTCTGTAACTTATGATATTTTTGAACTTTACGTGAAAATACATTCTACATCCTCAAAAGAAAAAATATCTCAAGATGAATTTTTTATGCGTGTTTACATAAATATAACCCTTTTACAAAAAATATGAATAAAGTCAAATTTATATATAATGAAATTGTTTTAGTGGATAACGCGCAGTGATGATATTTAGAACAAGATTACGCATGCAAGAACAAAATCACTGCGAGGCACATTTTAAAGCAAACAAGTTTTTCCATTTGGTTATGTTTACTGGATATAGAAGTTTTAGATCAGATTGCTATCTAATGTGAAACAGTACTGAGAAAAGCTCAGAAGGCAATATTTTTTAGAACTTTCCTTTTAAAGTCGTTAAACTTGAGATGCAGAGGAAAAGCTCTTTACCTAACAAGGCGATTGTCTCTTGAGATATTTTGGACGGAAAAGGAGAGATTTTGTTATTTTATTTTCTCGAAATGATTGCAATTTATTGTATTGATCTTCAACATTTTCAAGAAGTTTTCGACAAACAGAGCAAACAATTTTGCAAAGAGAGAATCCCCGTTTTTCTTTAAAATGAACTTTTATTGAAATAACGAATCAAAATACCTGAACGAAGAAAAAAAGTTAAGAAATGAATACATAAATAAAGAAAATGTGAATATATATAAAAACTATAGCCATTACTTTCCCACTTCACTGGATTTGCTTCGCATATGTTGTATGACTATATATGATAGTGTGTTTTAAAATTATTTATATAGAACTCTTAACATTAAGCCTTAGATTGCATTAAAAACATTTTTATAGCCCTCATGTATTGATTTAATAAATTATATTTTAAAAAAACTAAAAAACACCCTTTTATAGTTAATCGAATTAAGTTGTAAATTAATCTTTTAGTTGCCAGATGCGGGATGGGATCTGAAAATGGGAAATCGTTAATCCTGATGATCTTGATCAGGAAATAGAACAAACTTGTTTAATTATTGTAATATCATCTGTTCTGGACCGGTGAGCAAAATTTCGAATTCATCCGACCTTTTAAAGTTGGTAAAAACGGAGTTCAAAGATTCCATTACATACAAGTGAAACTTATAAAAGGGTGTTAAATAAAAGACAGGACTTGAATTTCAAAATTGAAAAATATTTTTTTATGCTCATGCCAACCTTCTAGGGAGTTGATTTCTCTCTCTCCATAAAACTCGTTCTTTAAGGATCTCTGCTAAAAAAAAGAAACATTCGTTCTAATTTCAAATGTGTAGTTCAAAAATGGTTATTTTATATATAAACACCTCCCACCCCCCGTTAGTAGTCGATCTCTATTAAACCTATTATCAGAGAGAGTCTCTACTCAACAAAAAAAATATGTTTACCAAATTTCACATCAGTATTCTAATAGTTTAATAACAGATTTTTTTTATCTATAACGTCCCCGTAACTTCTCGCAACTCATCTTAAATAAAACTTTGCACAAAGCCCGTTCTTAGTACTTAGTATCTCTGTCGAAAAAAATAAACATACTTATCAGATTTCAGGTCTATGGATCTAATAAATCAAAAGAAAAAATTGTTTATCTATATGCTCTTCAACTACTGGGTTTAGATTTCCACAAAATCCGCTTTAAACAGGTCTCGACTAAACAAAAGAAACATGTTTACCAAATTTCATTTAAACATAAACTGATAATTATTTTACAAAAATACATATATTTTATAGAGTTTCGTTTTAAAAAGTGAACATACATATGCTTCAAATACTAGAAAATAAATGTAAGTAATTTTGTAAGTCAGTATGATTACATCATTTTAAGTACTTATACTTCAAATACTAGAAAATAAAAGTAGGCAATTTTGTAAGATTTTCTTTTTAGCATAGCACTGAAATCATCGCAACAAATAAAATGATAATTAAATTTGATAATTTCGGAATTTACATGTGGTATATATTTATATACGAAAAAGTATATTGCTTTATGTGCAAATCATGTCGACTGTTCTCCTTCACATCTTTTTCCGTAAACTGTGTTTGTCTTTTCAGACTAAATATTAAATACTGCGATTTATTAAATGATTGAAGTTGAAAGGATGAATATTAAAGGACTGAAACAAAGATTTTGCTTTTGAATAGTTTCATTACTTTTTTATTTACGAGAATAATGACTCATTCGGGAAAAAAATTTTCAAAACAAAATAATTTTGTATTATCAAATGATTCCTCTATACAAAGAAGAAAATACAATACTCTAAGCAATATTCGTTACAGGCTTTTAAGACCAACTCATCTCCCAAAAACCAAGAAGCAAATGAATCGAAGCATTTCTAAGGAAGCATTCTAAGAAATGAAGAAAAAGCATTTCTAAGAAATGCAGGATATAAATTAAAAATTTTATTTTTTAGGCAATTTTATTTTTAGAGATAAATTCCTGCTACACAATGATTAAAAAGATATTTTTTTCACAGTTTGTATTGATATTTTGAACAAAACTTCTGCAATATAACTAAGTAATGTTCAGCAGACTGTATAATCAATTACCCACATAGTTTATACCTAAAAAAATATGCACAAGGAAACAGGTTAAAAAATTCGCTCAGATTCCAATGAACAAAAGAACCTTTTGTTCCCTTAACTGGGTTCTTAACTATATATATCCATACAGTTTCTTTAACAAATAAATGAACACAGAAAATCTTGTTTCATTTTATTGCATTCATTCTAGAAAAAAGTAAACCCCTGTTTCTTTTCTAATTAGAACAAAATAATATTACTTTTCTTCTATTCGTTCCTCTCAGCTTCCCATCTTGATTCCTTCAGCAACAAGTTTAATGGAGTTTTTTTTACTTCTATTTTGTTTATGCGTTATACTCATGTGGGAATTTCAGGAGTAGAGAACGGAAGAAAAAAATTCAAGGAAAGAAAGTTTAGTGCTTGTATTATTGTTGTTTGATTGCCTTCGCTCTGAGTTTTCTTTCTTTAAGTTTACTTTATACAGAAGGAACTCATTGCACATTCTCACGCTGTCACGATAAATAATGGGTTTCATGGAATAAGCATTGTGTTTATGCAGTTAGGAAAGTAACAGCTTTCAACTTTTATGTTCCATTTTAGATGGCGGGCATGCGTGCTGGAATTTTCACTTTGGGTTAATGGTAGTTTCATCTATCTGATAAATGATACCAAATGGAAACTGGAATTGCAGTCATATTTCGTAGGAAACAACAAAAACTAATATATTTCTTTTTCTTGTTTGTGATTGACAGTACCATATTCTGATTTGAATGTAAGTAATGATTACTATTTGATGTTGCTACATGAAAGTTTCTGAAAATGTAAATGAACTGAAGTCGTAATATTTTAGCAATCCTACGAAGTGAAAGATTATTCAAAATAAAAGTTTTTGCAAATACATTTACATATTTTCAACTGCGACTAAAACTACATTTTGGGCTGTAAAAATGGATAGAAGTCTTCCTTGAAACAATTTGATAAAATAATTTTGCAAGACTCTGTATTTTGGAATTGACTATATATTTTGAACTTTCAAGACCATGACAGACAATATTCGAATGTAATGACTATAAAAACTTACTCGTATAAGAAACTTGAGGATATAAAAACTTAAAATGTATTTACGTGTAAGCATATACACTGGTAAATCAAAACTTATTTACACTTTTCGTTCTAGAGTTTTGTTAAACCAAGATAAGTGTTCAACAGATATACTATTTTTCGATAAAGTTTCATCTTGAGTAATGCACTTGCTCCAGCAAGGTTTTAGGTTGATTGTGAAACTGTTTTTGCACCATATAATGAACATTCATGTCTGAGATAAATCAACGGTTTTTCAAAGCTTCCTTGAGCCGTCCAAAGAGATGAAAGTCTGAGGGAGTGATATCTGGGCGGTCGGGAGAGTGCTTCAGGGTCTCAAAGCTCAACCTAATGTTTGTGGAAAGTATTCGTGGTACCCATCACCCACAAAATTTACGGAATTTAAATTCGTCCTTGATAATTTGATAGGCAGAACCATAACTGATGTTTAAAGAAGATACGACTTCATCTGTGGTAACTTGCTGA
Organism: Trichonephila clavata; assembly: GCA_019973975.1. NCBI lineage: Eukaryota > Metazoa > Arthropoda > Arachnida > Araneae > Nephilidae > Trichonephila > Trichonephila clavata. The sequence goes on along the minus strand of BMAO01017988.1, from coordinate 64,725 downwards.
TCTTCTGTAACCACATCTTGTGTTTGCTGAATGTTGTCGACAGTGGTAGAGGTCGACGGTCGACCAGCTCCTTCTTTTTGGGTTACGCTTTTTCAGCCATTCTTTAAACATTGCGACCCCCCCCCCCTCTCCGCTTTTACGAGATAAAGCACTTTTTCCTATTGCGATAAGACTTCGGGGAATACAGCACTTTTCCACTATCTGACCACCAAAATCGAATCAGTTTTCGTTTCTCTTCTTTTATGCAATCTGATAGCGGAACTGGAATGCTTATGCTCTTGTAACTAGAAGACAACTGATACAATCGTGATTAAATTCCTCACACTTAGTCACAGTTGCACTAACTCAATCTATCTTTGTTTAATAAAGTTATGGAACAGAAAGAGCAAGTATAATTTCTGGCTTACCCTCATATATGAAATAAACTTTATAAGTCATACTGTATTTATTCGCCATATGAAACTGTAGAAATATGAAAAAATAAATAAATTCACTTTTTTCGTTTGGTTTCTTACGCTTATTTGCTCTTAATGAGAACTATGTTCATTGATTACTGAAAACTGAGATTTTAGTTAAGTTTTTAATGATGAAGTTTGTAGGCTAACAGTTTCTTGCCAGAAACATATTTAATAATTAAATATAAGGTTTTTACTTGAATTTATATAATTTAAAAAAACATTGTTTATGTTTCAGTTTATAATAGTTTATCAAATTAGAATTGGGAAAGAGGTGAATTTGAACTATTGAAACAGTTATAGATATCTATTTATGTTAGTTCTAAGAGCTGATTATATTTGTTGTGGACTTTTTTAAAGTAAAAATTCAAGTTAAAATGGTTTACTTATTTTTTTATAAACCACGTCTTTCCGAGTTAAACGTGTATGAAAACCACTTGAAGAATTAACATCAAAATATGAATCAAAGCATAAATTCATCTTAAATTGTGTTAGCAGTTAATTATGTTTATTTTCTTGCTCAAGATTTCTCTCTTAATTTATGTAATTTTAAGGCATGTCAAAAATTTTATTTCAGAAGAAAATTTCTTAATCCTAAAATTATTATTAATTATTGCTTAAATGAGATGTGAGATATTGTAAAGGGAATGCATAAGAAATGAAAATTAATTAAATTTCTTATACTATTCAACTTCCAAAATAATTTAATTTTCTTAAATAAATAGAGATTTATTTTTATTTTGTAACAACCGATAATTAAAAGTTTGCACAGTAACATTATAATTTAAATCTCTCACAATACATTTAAGACATAAATCATTACAAGCCTTAAGACTAGAACACTGGAACTGGATCCCAAAATAACAAAATAATAAAATAATAAACCTTGGAAAATATTTTTTGAATTTTTATAAGCAAAATATTTTTACTTCATTGCTTTAACAATTTGAATTTTATGTTCAAAAATCAATAATCAAGATATATCCTGTCTTGCGCATATTAATTCATTAGTTGTATACGCTACAACTTATAACTAAAGCCTTGAAATATACTCAATTCAACAAAAAAACACAAGGGGATTTATAATTCACGAAGCAAACTTTAAGGGTATTTATACAATGCTATAACAGACGCAACCAGATCCTCTTTTGTCTTTATGACGTATAAACCGTTAAATATACCCCCAAAATTGAATCAAACTGTTCCAGCCAGTATATTGAGAAGACTTCAGGAAAGAAATTGAGGCTCCTTCTGAATAAGTCAATTTGTTCTGAATTCTGGTTCCTTGTATATTTCAATCAGCTAGCCTGCTTTTGACAAGTCACTGGTTAAGGATTTCTTGAATAGAATGAGAAGGGCAGATTTAGATTCCTGTCCACTTTGTGACCATTACGTACTCATGATTAGGGTACACCTCAATATATACCCAGGTGTTTTAAACTGTACTTGTTTGAATGTTGTTGACTGTGCCTTTGAAGATTGTTTTTATCGTTCTGTATTGTATTGGGATGCTCTTCTACTTATGACGGAAGCACTGGAGACGGATGTTGAAGGATCATAAAGTGGGCAGGAGTCTAATTCTACCATTAACAATGCTTTCAAGCATGTATACCAATTTTTGGACATAATGGGGAAAAATTAATTGCTATGAGCAATATATGATTCTTTCTATGTGTACTTCTTTCCTTTTTGTCTCACGCACCACATATTTCCATACACTTCTTATAAAAATGAGTTTGTTTTTAGGATAAGCGTAAAGTTTTAAAAAAACACCAAAACAACAGCAAAGGATGTATTTAAATCACCAGAGTCTAAAGAATCATTGTAAACGAGAGACTTAAGACATACGCATAAAAAATTGGTACTGGATATTTTCAATGATGTTGTACTCCCTTGTAAACACATCTGCAGTTATTTATTAATGGTACTATAACTATGCAGTTTATGTTACATTTAAGTTCATTTCGTCTGTTGTGATCACAGAATCATTCGAGTCCAAGTATTTCCGTATAAAAATGTCAATTACAATGTACTCTACTACATGTTAAAGTTTTTATTTTGAATTCTGAATTTCCCTGTCTACACTGATACGTATGATAATATATTATTCAATAATAAATGAAAATGATTTGTCTATGTAAAATAATATGTTTGAAAATGTTTATATTAGCATAAAAGAATGTTGTATTGATAAAGGTTTTCATTCGTTAATATACTACAATTTTATAAATGATATAAAATAAATACACCACTACAGTTATAAAATAACATAGGAATGAGCAAAAAAAAGTGAAGCTAATGCAAGTATAATTCGTCTCAGACAGAAAAATATTTTGAGTACTTCTAGATGAACTAATATCATGTACAAACCAGATGTTACATTTTTTCCATTTCAAATTTTTCCGTATATGAAATTGATATATAATACAATTTTTGTGTACTAAGATAGGAACTTCATTTTTTGTTATAACTACTATTATTATGCCTGAAGCATATGTTTTTAATGTATTTTCAGTTATTTATATTAAAATGTTTGGATTTCGAGTAAGTTAAATTAAATTTATTTTTTAAGTCTAAAGTATATTTATAGTTGAAATGTTTAAATAACATATTTGTACAAATATTTAGAAGATATTAAATTCCACATAAAATAATTACCTAAATATGATAAAATACATAGCAGTGTAATTATAACTGTTTGTTAAAGTAAGCATACATACAGTCAAGTTATTATTATTTACAGTAAGATGAATATATTCATGAGGAATTATCTATTTTAAAAGACTTTTCATTTGATTGACGTAAGTATTCAAATTTAAATTCTTTAAAATAAAGAAGAAAGGAAATTTATCTCAGGAGCTCTAAATCCCTCTCAATTCTCGGATAACCATAAATAAAAGACGAAGTTTTATATCCCATTCCAAAAGCCATCAGTGTCTCAAAGTAAAGTTAAGAGGAGGTATGGTAAAATAATTTTACATTATTCTATTCTGTCTCATCTCTTTGAAATGTAAATTTCAACCTTACAGTGCTCTCTACTGCATTGTATACATAAACTTGTAATAGTAAGACACATCTAGTGACGGCATTTAACTTTGCATAATAGGTGCGCTTACAATATTTTCTTTATTAAATCGCGAAAGATGGTTTCTTCTCTGTTCTGAACTTAATAGCTCTTAAAAATTCTCTAGTTTCTTGTAGGAAAGCATTGCCGTAATGTACAAATTGCGTGCAAAATGAACGAGTCTAATTGAATTTTGTACCTGTGCCTAAGTAAGTACGAAGGGGGGAAGGGAGTTCATCATCATAATTTTTTCTCATCCTCTCACTCTAAGTTAAGGAGAAAAGCATTATTAATGTGAGTGCGATGCCAGCTTTCGTTCTAATTGCAGGAAACTAAGATCTAATTATAATAGTTTGGACTTGTTCTTTTCAAAGAGAAGGTGTTCGCAGTCAAAAATACCTTCTGTCAGTTTTGTGCCTGGAGCTGTCTGTCTTCATTGCATGGAAAACAATTTTGATAATAATAGGGCCTCTTTGTTGCTTATTTAAAAAAAAATCGGAAATAACCAGAAATGCTTTGTGAAAAAATTTGTAACAAAAAACGTGTGGGAGCTAAATCTAATTAAATGTGAAAAGGATATCTTAGACAGGAAGTAATTAATAAACGAATTATATGTTAATGCAGCTTGTTTTCTATTTAATTGAATTTCGCTGGAAAATTATGCTGACTTGGAATATTTATCCAGTTTGAACACAAAATCTTCCCCCAAATCCTCTGTGTTGTTAATCATTTATTAGAGACTGATGATTAAAAGTAGAAGATGCTATAGAAGAAGCTCCTTTTGAATTTTTTTGTATTTGAAGTATCGATTTGAACTTCTGAGAAACTTAGTTATATTTAATTTCATGCTGTTGAATCCTCGGAGTCTTAATTTCTATATAAAAAAGTTTAATATTTTCCCCACAAAATAAAAATATTATAAGCTATAGTCGTAAAATGCATTAGGCGTAATCATAATAGTGTTTTATTTTGAGCGTAATATCATATTATGATTATTATTATTTATAATATATAACAGTAAAAGATCAATGTTCAACTTTGGTTTTTATTTTAGAATCACTGTCAAAATCCGGTCTAGAATTTGATCTTAAATATATTCTTAAATTTACGATGTCATGAAGTACTGCATTCATATTATCGCTTAACGCAAATTTCACATGACTAATTTAGAGGGTAAGAGATCTCTTGTACTTTTTTCGACAGGAGAGGAAGGATGTCTTATTAGTAAAGTAACAATTAATAAACAAAAATTTTAGATTGAATCAAGTAAATTGATGCATTATACTCAAGAATTTCTGAAAATCAAAGTATGCGAATAACGAAAATACTCCATACCAATATAAAGAAAAATTAACAACGAATTCAAGAAACCTGGGAATAACATATATAGATCACGTAACAGAGCCGTTAGCGATAATATAATTATCATTTATGACATAATTACCCACAGAGCGATACGCATGGGTGGAATTGGTAGAACCTAGAACAATGCTTCATTGGAAATTATTATTGAAGAAGAAGTAGTATTGGAAATATATTATTAGTTAAATTAAAGGAGGATAACTCCTATGGGGGACTAACCCCCATTGCCCAAATTGTACAATCGTTCATACTCATTGCCCAAATTGTAAAACTGTAATTAACATGTATTAAGTAGTTTTATTTTTTTTAATATATTGTAATCAGGAAAAAAATTAACTTTAAGTCTTCACCACCGCATTTTAATTTTTACTTCAATTTAGTGCTTCTTCAAAAACAATTTTCTTTATCACCGTTTCCCAAAAATTGCACAGAACTTTTATTCCGTCTTCGCTTCTGAACCTTGACCGAGCCACATACAACTGTCCATGAGTAAATATTGTTTCCTTTGATGTTACTCATAAACCTACTTTTTCAAAACTCTGCCACTGTGATTTATTAATAATCATGGCAAATACCAATCTTGCATGCGTTTCAGTAGGGACAGCTTATCCAAGTCCCTTCGACTGTCCAGTGTGATCTTTGGTACACATACAATTTCGCGTCTTTCTTATCTCCTGATAAGATTTCACACTACAGTATATTCGTCTATATAATTTTCGCTACCAATCTTGTGTCATTACACAGTCGATTAGTAATACATAATTCTTTTAATAGCATGACCATACAGCCTAATTTCAAATTCAGTTAAGCGGGTGACATTTTCAATGGAGTTGGTAATGATAGATATTCAGGCGGATACTGTAGCATAACATTCTCTTGATGATCGCCAATTTCGTCGCCAAGAGCCAATTTGTAACCATAATATTGAACTGCCTTTTTTATTATTGTTCCGTGTGTGTGTGATAAATAAGTATATATATAAATTTATTACATAATCACGAAAAACTTTTCTTTATATATAGAGAAAAGACGTTGCATAAATAAAAATATGCGTTATGAAGTGAAAAATTAATCGTTTGTGAATTTACTATATCTAACTAAATAATAAAAAAATTTTGCTTAGAAATTGCATTTTCTCCCTTTTAACTAGCATTTTTTTATGAATTCTAGATTTTAACCAGATGTAATAATTTAAAAACTCTTTATGAGTTAGGTTCTGATAATTTTCTATTCTTATACTGCACATACATATTTAAAAACAATCACAAACAATAAAAATCAATCGCATTCTTTTAAGAGATAATTTAGCGAAATGAAATAATGATTGATTCAGTTACAAAACCATTTTAGTTTTTTTTAGAATGTTTGAAAACAAATTACAATAATCCACTTTACATTCTAATTTTTCTATTCTAAAATCTAAATTGATTTTGCATTGTATAAGAAGTAATTGTTTTGTTTCTTCAGTCGTATATATTGTTCTCAAGTGGATTGTGTTTTAGAATTTCTTTTATGGAAGCTCGTAAAGTTCTTTTGGAAGTTTCTTACTTTACCTTGCTGTTTTCTATTGTTATTTAAGAAAACCCATGTTTTACAATGGTTTTTTTTATCTATTGGGAATTCCTCCTATAGCATTATTTTTGTTTTACCACCCACATCTCCTACATATTTAACTATTTATTTATATATTAAAAGATTGATCAATTTATATATAAATGATTATAAGTTTTAGTTTTTGATAAATATTCATGAGAATTCATAAAATAGAATGTAAGTAAAATTAATAAAAATAGAACTTCAGAGCTCTTTTGTTGAACTTTAAGCAGATATAATAAAACGGAAAAGATAAAAAACACCTATATTTTGTGCATATATATGAAATATAAGTATCTCAAAAATAAACATGTGGATTTTTAAAGCAATAAATTTATGTTATTTCTTTCCTGAAAGCTATTGAATTATTTTCAAAGTAGTTTTAACGTTTCTTAAAATTTATTCTCACGAGAGTTTTATGCATAAATAATCCAATTAGTTTAAATCAATTTGCATAAGTAATTTGAATGTTTATATTTCGGCAATATAAACATAGCTCCCCTCTGTCTATCGATTAACTGAATAAAAAGTCATTTTTTATGAAGTCTTATATATAGAAATTAATTATACTTTTTCAAAGTTAAGGTGTAAATAAGTTCAGTACACATTATTATACTTATCTATGTATGTGAAAAAGTGAATGTTTTTTTGTTTTTTCCTTTATTGGCCTTTTCAAGAAAATGGGTATTAAATAATTCCATGACTTTGAAATTTGGATTTGAAATCTCCAATAGAATTGTAACTTAACTGTAAACAAACTTTATGGGGAGATAGGGCACATCACAGGGATTCAGATTTGAATAGAAACCCATGGTAGGAAACGTCTTCGTTTGGCACTAGTTGGCGTTGTTCACAAGAGCACTGAAGGAAACAGACATCACCACAGTCATTTGAGCTGTCATGGTCAACAGAAGATTGTGGAACATTTTACGAACACCGAACTACCAGATATGCACCTGATTCACGAATTGGAAAAAAAAGAATTCAAGTGAAGCAGGAAGTTTGTATCGTGAAAGGTACCCACAGAAAGATGCACCGGACCGACGGATATTTATTAATTTGCATTACAATTAGTGTGAATACGGAGCATTACTAGGTAATAGACCTAGTGATACCGAGTCATGAGTGACTCGGATTCCCAGCATATAAAAAATGTGTTGGATACCGTTCTAAGGAATTCGAGTACCAGTGAACGAACCGTCGCTGCTGCCATTGGAGGATCTCGGACTATTGTTCATCGTGTTTGACAACTTGAAGGCTTACACCCATATCATCTTCAAAGAGTACCTCCACAACACATGTAATATCTTTGACCAATAAATATTTCAGATCATCTCAGTCTTGTGTAATTTCGTTTCTTGCACCTGTCATGCTACTTTACCATGACGTTTCCGACCATGTGTTGCGATGCAAATCTCAATCCTTGTGATGTTCCTATCTCCCCTTGAAGTGTGTCCCTATAATCTTCGAACACCCTGAATATTATATTCAATTTGATCTTCGATATTTAAAGTATCAAAATTTAACCACCACATTTTATTTTTTTAATTAAAAAATTTACATTAAGGAAAACCTTAAAATTCAACCTATTAATATCTGAAACACTTCTTACTCTTTAAGAAAGAATATGTTTCAAAAAGAATGGAGGAAATTTAAATAAATTTGAAATACTTTATTCTTTTTTTTGTTCTTGAACAAATTTTCAAAGAAAAAAAAACTTTTAAAGTTGTATATAAATAAAGACATTTTGGAGTTGAGAAGAAGAAATGCTGCAAAAAAGAAGTGGCTGTGGTTTTGTTCACAAATATAAAATACGATAGTTATAACTGTTTTTTACATTAAATGAGAGAAAAACCAATGAAAAATCTTGATTGAAAAACTATATACAAAATTATATTAAATATATGTAAGAAAATTATATATATATAATTTCAACATCTATTTAAAATAAAAATAAAAATGATCTCATTCTTGTAAGTAAATTATTTTTATATCGAATATCAAATGTGTCTCCCTTTCGAGCTCGTTTTTAGTTTCCAGTCTAGGTTTCATATTGGCGTTACCATGAACAAAAATCCTAATTTTTCTCCCTCTAAAATGGGTTAAAAAGTGACTAGGAATGGAAGAAGAAAAATATCTTTATTTGTTCCATATGTTTACTTGTGAGCTATCAAAAACACATTTGGTACATTTTTCTGAACGTTGTAAACTTTCAGCAACACGTCAGCATACAATAAGCTTACTCTTATATTGTTTTTAGAGATAAAAGTAAAACAGACACATACAGTGGAAAAAGTAACTGAAAGCACAAAAAAATAAAAAAGTATTAAATACAGTGTTTTTCAAAACGTACATTGTTTTCAAATATAGAAGATTCTTTTCTTTATTTGGAAAAACTTGAATATTATTGCCATTCACATATTGAAACTTCTGTTTTTTCCCCCAGCATTTACATTTAGTTTTCCGTTAGTTTTTTATTCAATACAGAGTAAACAATTCTTGCTTTCAGTTTCTGACATAAATCTCGGAATAGATAAAAATTTACCTAATATAGAGGAGTCAATTTTTAAAAAAATAAAATAAATATTATTTAGGTAAGAATTAGCAAATAAAATCTCATTGAATAATGACTTAGATAAATACCTTGTTATTTTCGTTAGTTTTGCGGTTGCTCTAGTAATTTTCCTATGGCATAAAATTATTTATATTTTATCTCCAGGTCCAAATAGTAGACGTCATAGGTAGCCCCATAACTTATCAATATACTTTTAAGTATCTATAAATCCCATATCGCTGGATTTTATTCGTTAATTATCACGACACCTATAAAAAGCATAATGATTCTTAGATAGAATTTTGTAGAAGTTGTGAAGGAGTGAGTGTTTAGTAATGTCACACCATAAGCCTACACGAGGGTTATTGGCAACGGGTGTCGTAATTTGGAACCATGGTCAAATGACGAGGCCGAAACCTGAGCTGGCTTCACTTCCCCCTCCACACTACTCCTTAGGTGGTCTTTGAGCCTCGAAAGATTTAACGTGCATCAGTCCTCCTTTTCCCCAGATCTTCATTCAATCAGAGCTCCGCTGATCGTACGGTTCTTGTATCTCTCATCATGCCGACGCGGTGACGGTACCCTTATAGGGGCCGAATTCATTCACTTAAGCCAACAACTAATCAGAACACTTCCTCTCGCCACAAGTTAGAGGGAGCAAGTCTTCACCTCTTGGCACTCTTCTCTTGCCTAGAAACACTGTTACGAATAGCTGCTGCCCCACTGATCGGGAAGACAAACCTACCCTGGCTTCCTTTGGCCCCCCCTACCATAGTTACACATTTTCTAACGTTGGAAAAAACGGTTTTCTTATTATATTTTTAATTTCTGAAATATAAAAAGTAAATTTAAATTATTTAAATTTTTCATTTTTTAATATTTTATTTAATTTTAACCTTAGATCTATATAAATTTCACTTTTGTGTGATGTTATCATTTCTTCATTTTTTTCTCATTATCTTCAGACAGGAGTTGAAAAAAAATAACTTCAGCTGCAGAAGACACTAGGGCTCGAACTCTTTTCATGCGGGATTCAAATTCGTGACCATGACCACTAAATTACTGTAGCCATATTTTGTGGATGCTAAAGAGATGACTGAGATAAATTCATAGTATGGGTACTTTGGGTTTATTATAATGATTTATTTATTATTTTATTTATGTGTAGGAGATTTAAGAGCTATTTTACAGAAATAAAGAAAATTTGATTCCCAAATGTTTGAATAAAAACATACCACTTGATTTAAAAGTAAGGAAAAAGTAGCACAGTCAAAAAATTGTCATATAAAGAAAATTAAATTTTTGATAGGAAAAGTTTTTATTTTGAAGGAACAATTTTATTTGTTATCAAAATCTCTCCTCCATAAGATGAAAATTTGAGTATGAGTATTTTAATTATTTGAATTTTCCTTTCAAGAATCATTCAATTGATTAAAACGTTCAGAAATTGCATTTTATTAATATAAGAAAGATGTTGCAAATAAAAAATAGATTAAACTGAGAAAATTGCAAAATTTATTTTTCAAAGTTAATTAAAAATAAGAAGGGCAGTAAATCGTATTAAAATTAGTTGAACAATACGAAAAAAAAAATATGTATCGATGGTAAATTTTATGAATGCTGAATCATATGCCAATAGTTGATAAATCAAAATATAATTTTCTTATTCCGACTTTGTTGTTTTATAAAATTTGTTTTGCTTCAAGAAAGAAAAATATCAAATAAACACTCTGACACTTAATTTCGTGTAAAAATCATCTTAAGAGATCATAACAATTAATATAATTAAAGGCCTGGCAGTTTTAAAAATTTGAATACATAAAAGTATAAAATTTAGTTTTATTTTTAGTAAAAAAAGAATATTTTTGTACTCCTTCCAATCAAATCGAAAAGAAAATATCTTGAACAAAAGTCAAATGTGAAATTATACATTTTGAAAGCTAAATGATGAATTTCAGGGTGTGTTATGGTTTATCTAGGAAAATACCTTAAAAATTATTTATGCTTAACTAAACGCATAGTAATGAAATAAAAAAGTTGTATTACTAGTAGAATGAAAAAAACAGCAAATTAAAATAGAAAGAAAAACATTTTACAGATTTTGTGAATCCTCTAACAACATGAATTCACATTTTATTAGTTGTATACTTAAACAAGCAATGCAGAAAAAAAAATTAAGTCAATTCCCACTTTGGTCAACAAAGAAAATTTTTTATTTGAGTTATTTTTTATTAAAAATAGTTACAATTAATATAAATATGTATATGACAGAACTATATATACAATGTTAAGTGACAAAATAGAAAGCGATTTTCCTTGCAATTTTTCCCATTTTCCTTTCTATATATGGTTTTGAACTATTTTTTTGTTTGTTACTTTTATTCATTCTTAAATTGAATTATTCTAATAAAATAGTACAGTAAAAAAGAAATCACAGTCAGAAATTAGGCCATTTCGGGTGGGATTTGAACCCACGACTTTTGGATTAGAAGTCCAACGCGCTATCCATTGTACTGCAGGGACACAACGAACAAATACCCTTACTGCATATGCAGTTGGACTATAATTTTTGTTTGCTACTATTTGTTCATTTTTTATTTAATTAATGAATTAATATTTTAAAAAACTCTATTAACATCAAGTTTCATCCATTACAAGTTTAAAAAAATGTATTTGAATTTGAATGAATGAATATAAAGTATTTTATTTACGAATGAAACTTTGAACAAGATATATATATATATAGGGAGAGTGTGAACTATAGTAGGGGAATTGAAAAAAAATGTCTGATGAATATTATTAAACATTAATATTATTATGTGCCTTAAAGCTTTTATGTAAAAATAATCATAATTTTCTTCTTCATAATTCGGATTTTACATACATGGTTATGCTTACATTATTGATTAAAGAAATCTTTTTGCAAAGAATCTTACTGAAGCAAAATTTATACAATACATACTTTGTAAGAGTTACTTTATATACTTCTTGTGAAAATTTTCAAAATTTAATAGCTTAAAGGAAAGAAATGTAAACTAATTTTAAATGACAAAAAATGCAGTGATGCATGGTTAAGTTATATATTTAAATAACTGCAGAATTTAAATAATTGCTTGTGTTCTATAAGCATTTCCTGCTCTTGTAGAAGAAATTTAAGATACGCAAGAAAAAATAATAAATGTTCACACGATGATACGACATTATCTGAGTAAGAATATTTAATTAGTTCAAATTATTACTACTAAATAAAAAAAAATGTAATGTGTATGCAAAATTCTAGACTAAATTTTTTAAAAAAAAACTATAAATGAAAATAATTTTTGGCTTTATGTAATAAATTATTAAGTAAAATATTTGTTTTATAAAAAAGTAGTGGATTATTTAAATCACACTGTGAGTTGGAATATAAAAAGTAAACTTCTTTAATTATGTGATACTACATAATATTCATTAGAATAGCTTAGATCTGAATTCTTAATTTATGAAGACAAATGATTGTTTTTGAAAAAATTCAATTTTAAACTAATTATGATTGCATTTTCTATAAGAAAGAAAGTGTCTAACAATTTTCCATTCATAATTTAGTTTAAAAAATAAAATTACGTAACCTCTCAAACATTTCTTCAGAGTTCTTTAAAGAATTAATTTGATTCATTTTATTAATTATATAAATTTGATGATTCTATATAAAATAATTTAAATATGTCTGTGAAATATTCAAATTTACACTATTTAATTTATTATTATAGAAATAAACTTTTAATTTAACGATTGATTTAGTGTTTCAATTGCAGTAACTTTAAATCAAATTTTGAATTCTTATGTGTGTCTATATTTTAATATATAACTGAAATTAAAGAGTATAAAAACTGTATTGAAGTATTCACGATTAGTAAATTTTGAAATCTATAAAGCATACATAAGCTGAATCATGAAAATTTTTATTTATTGTCTAAAAGGTAAATTAAAGTACAATATTTTTAGAGCAATTAATTCGAGTCAACACAAACCAGTGAACAAAACGGAAATTTAATTGAAAGCAAAAATGAATTTTGTTTCTTATAAATAATTTATGGCCTGATTTTTTTTAAACTAAGAAGACTTAGAAGAGCAATATTGAAAGGTTACTGGTGATGGAACTCATATTTTTCAACTATAGTTAGCTGATGAGGCTGAAAACTGTATGATTTATTGAATAGGAATTTAGACAAAAGAACACGCATACATAATAAAAATTTTATTTGTGAATTAAAATAACTGAGTATTTAATTTCTGGGTCATAGTTATTAGAACACAAATTCTGAAGATTGCTTCTTTAATAAATATATTCTTTTTAAAATCTGTGTCAAGAAATTATTGATATTTTTGAAAAGAAAAATTTTTTACCTTTTGAAAAAATTAAGTGTTTTATATTACAATAAGGAAAGAATTCAAAAAATTAGAGTGTCAGAAATTCTAAAATGCATAAATGTTTAGGGCAATAAAATAGAAAAAAATTACATTTTTGATTGCTTAAATATTAATGTTCTGTATAAAAAAGAGAAGCTATTAATAGTTTTTTAAATAAAACTTTTAACTTATAGTAGTTCCCGTCATTTTAATGCACTTCAACTTTTTCGTGTTGTTCTGCTAGTAAGAAAAATAACTCTATAGTTTACGATCTTAATAATTCATTTTTCGAAATATTCTGCTTTATTTACATGGCTATAAAATATTTTATTTTTTATTTTACGCTATTATATGAGTAAATTATTGAACATTATAAAGTTCTATAATCATAAGAAGTGCTAAAATTTTGAATACCTAAATTTATTTTTCTTTATAGAAAACCTTTCACTTTAAATCACAAAATATATTTATTAACTTTTTTTCTGGTAAAATGTACATTTTTCCCTACTTGTTATTATACCTGAAATATTCCAATCTGTGAAATAGTTTTAAAAGTTTGGAATTTTAGTTTTATTTTACGAGCTAAAGGTTAGAAATCCGGCCACGGTAGTCCAGTGGCCATGGTAAAGGACTCATGGCCGGGGCATCATAAGCTCAACTCTCAGTATCACTGAAGAGTCACCGTGCAGATGGGTTGATGCATGCTAGATCTGTTGAGGCTTAAAGTTCTCCCATTCGTCAGGTTTGAAACTTCGGAGACAAGGGTGACAGTTCAAGTGTCATTCTGTTCACTTGACATTGGTTCAAAATTATGAGGTGCTTTATAGTGCAACGCTTATAAACACCCACTCAAAGGTTAGGAAGTAGCAATTTATGCAGTTTTCTAGGAAATAATTTCCTGAAACCTATCCTACTTATATTCTTTTATCGTTGAATACGAAATCTTAGCAGTTTTCAAGCATAAGATTAAATTTAGGTGAGATTTTTATAGTACAATGAAATATTTAGCAAAGAAATTAAAATGAATCATCTGAAGAATTGGTTTAGACCAGAGGTTTCCAAACTTTTTTGTCTAGTAGACCCCTTGCCATGTTTTTTGGTTTGGGGTAGACCCCTGCTTCATTAATATTGAACTTTTGCAAATTAATCAACTTAAATTCTTTTGAATGCTCGCACTACAACTCCTACTTTAAAAGAATTAAATTTCTAACTGTGATGAAGTATAGTGTTTAAAACTTAAAAAGCATATGTTTTAATTAATTAAATTAAAATTAATTAATTAAATATAAAACTGTTAAATAAACTAACTAAACAACAAACAAATTATTTTATTGGGAGGGATGAATCTCTAACTCTACAATATCAAATTTTCAACATTTGGTATCAATCTTATCTGGTTTAATTTTAAATCTCCTCTTTAAGTATAGTGTCCAGTTTTTTCTTTCTTTCTTTTTTTTTCGAGATTAGCAACCGCGCTGAAACTCCTTCACTCTAGGAAAAGCAATGGAAAACTTCCTCATAATATTCCATAATTCGGGACAAATAACGGTTTGACTTTTTACAGCCAAAATTGCTGGTATCCGTTTCTAAACTTTAAGATCTTCGTTAGTGCTTATTAGTTCCTATAGTAATTTGACAATTTTTTTTCAATATGACCATATGAATTCATTGCCTGCTGTAGTATTGCCGTAGTCAAAGCATTCTCAAACCTGGTTTCAGAATCTGAATAAAAGGCAATTAAATGTTGAATGTAGGTTAAAACATTCTGATAGATTGTCTGTGACAAATTTAGAAAATTCGGAACCTCCAGTATTATATTTCTTTAGCTTAAATCCGGAAAGAAAAGCTGAAATGGTTCTTGTTTTAATAAAATTTATGCTGTCACCTTGTAAATGCAAGCTAACCTCATTAAATTTAAAAAATATATCTGTTAAATTGGTAGAATTTGGTTTACACGTGATTATAAGTTTTCTTTTAAAATTAAAGTCACGATCCAGTTTAATGAGAGTCAGTATCACATCGACCCCCACTTAAACTCATGGACCCCAAAATTAATTTTTGGCTGTCGTAGACCCCTTGGAGGTCCTCATAGACCCCTGGGGGTCTATATAGACCACTTTGGGAATCACTGGTTTAGACTTTTATCTTTTTAATAATTGATTCAAAATACAGCTGCCAAAAATTAAGTTTAGGTACGTATGCAGAACAAAATGTACTAAAAAAATCCTGTGTGTTTGAATGCAAAAGAGAATTCAAATTTAAATAATTCCTAACTATTAAAAAAGTTTTTTTGTTTTCTAGAGTGGGATCTGAATGTTATTATCCTTTTGAATCATACCGATACAGATAAAAATATACATTACATTCAAATTGAAATTATGGTTTCATTGTTTTTTCATTCTTATAAATTTAAGCTTTCGCCTTTTTCTGAATTGTTTTAAATCCAATTAGAATAACGTGTGTGTAAATCCTATAAAACTACCAATTATATACATGAAACAAAAGTTTGTTAGATATTTATTACTATAAATATTAAATACCATGATTCTGTGAAATAATTCATATTCGAATTTTTTAAAACTCTAATGTTCATATTTCCCCTCAATACCTTTAAATGATAAAAAAAAATTTAAAAATAGCAAATGTGTAGATTTTTATCTCATAACTTGAATGCAATTTAAATTAATGTACTCAACAGTGATTTAAAAAAAATCATAATTTAATAAAAAATATTCAAGCAAAATATGAACAAAGTTAGTTAATTAGTACTAAAAAGACCTACTTATAGTAAAAAAAACTACTATGCATAACGGGTAATTTTCAATTAAAATTTGATCAAGTTCTGTAAAAAATAATGAATAGCTTATGACGCATTGTTTTATAAAAATAATAAATATAATAGTACAAAATGATGAATATACGTCTATATCTAAAAATATAAGTTTTGCGAATTTTATTTAAAGTAAATTTTAGTTTTATGTATAAAAACTTAAATTTTTTTAACTTGCCTTTCTTTTTGCTGCAGTGAAACAAACTATTTGGTTGATTTTCTTTCAATTTCAAGCTTTCTTACACAAATTCATTTTGATTTTTCTTTGCATGAAATTTTCAAAGTTTTTATGATTTGTGCTATAACAACTCTTTAAAATGATACTATTGTAAACTTATCAAGGTATTCAGAAAAAATGGAAATGTTAAACTTTCTGACATATTAAAATATATCATAAAACTTGAAGATGGCTTTGTTAGAAAAGTTGCAAAGAGGACAAATAATGAACATTGCTTGTTAAAAAGAACACTATATAAGCCACTTGAAAGCTAATTGGAGTAGTTAAAGTATAGTAAAAATATAACTAGCTTGCTATTTCAGTTTCAACGCCTGAAATCTTCAGATATTTTACCCAACAAAAACATGAAGAAAAAATTGTAGCTGCTAAGTTTCTACTATATGCAAAACTTTTATGAAAAGTTATTGCAGATTACTGAATAAAGATTGCCTTGTAATCTGGTACTTTTTTCTTTTTTACATATGAAATCATGTAAAAGTTTTTCAAACATATTAACCATATATTATTGATATATTGAAAATTTAAGAGCACACAGAGCATATTTAAATAAATAAAATTATAATTTTAATATAATTTATCAGTAATTAGATTTATTTTTTTTCCAAAAATTAAAGACAAATTCTATTAAAAACACATTATTAACTAATCACTTCTTTTTGATAATTGAAAATAAGCACAGTATATTAGCATCAAAATTTCTCGATTTATATGGATGGAGAAACACCTTAATAAATCAATATACTATTAATGAGATACTTTAACCAGAGCTTTAAAAGCTTTATTGATTGTGCATATCATAAAGTTTTAACGATCTTCAAGTATAGTTCTGAGCCATTAATGAATATATAATAGGTATATAATGAACATAATATCAAATGTATAAAATTTTCAATAAGATATATGTTCTCACTGATGCAAAAGTTTTGGAAGTAATCTGTATTATGAAAGATATTCTATCATATTTAATGCTTAGTTGAAAGTGACAAGTTAAGAAAGTGAAGTTAAGTAAATATTGACAAGAAAATAATATCTCAAGGGAAGTTTTCAGATAAGAAAAAGGAGAAAACATATTATAATGAATTGAATGAAATGTAAATATGAAGAAAATACATTCGAGAACTTCTTAATAACAAGAACTTTTTTGCTATATTTTATATTTACATAAAAACAATTTCGTATGCTTATAACCATACATGCAATAATTAATTTTATTAGAAGTAAATCTGTTGTTTCATTTTTAACATAAATATAATTTTATTTCATACTAGCTGAAATTCTCCCTGAATTTGAAGCTGTACTAGGATCCACAGCCAACTTACCATGCCAGGTTCCCCAAAGACCCCCAGAGAGTGGAATCAAGTGTATCTTTTGGTATAAAGACGACGAAGTAATGTCCGTCTACACCGTTGATGCTAGAGAAGGAGGCCAAAACACTTTACATGTACCATCGGACAAATTACGGAGCCGTGCCTCATTTGATCCAAGTCCGTGGCCACCTGTCCTGAAAATGGTTTCAGTCAAAGAAGGCGACGCTGGGGTTTACTACTGCAGAGTAGATTACAGATGGGACAGAACTTATATGTACACAGTTGTATTGAAAGTCATTGGTAAGTATTTTACTCGCATACATTTCAAAATTAAAGAAATTTGATTGACTATTTTCAGAATGCCTTTCACCTGAAAGTGATCAGTGTTTCTCATTTTTTTTCTAATCATGAGCTACTAGGAGGCTTGTGGGGCTAGTGGCTAAACCGAGATGTCCTGGTACCCCCCCCCCCACTCAAAATGTTCTGTAAATAAAACTTATTTTATGAAATCCATTTGAAAATAATTTAACAATTTAACAGAAAGATGAATAAAACTTTATGTCCTGTTTTAAACTGTTTTTAAGCTCCTCATAAAGGAGAGACTTTTAAACAAAATTCTGGGAAATTCGAAATTTAGGCTAATTTTTTGGTAGATATGACATTTATTGAAATCTGCAGCTATTTGCAGCAACATTTGTAGATTTGAACTTCTGCTTGTTTACTACCGAAAGTAACAGACAAGTTTACATACAGAGCCAATACATAGAATTGGGTTTCTTCCACTAATCTACACATACACTTTCAATTCTTACACAACTTCACAAAAATCAGAAACCATACATCAGGGAACCAATGCCACACGACATAATATTTTGGGCACGCCACTGATCAAAACGATTTGTATTTTAATTCAAAATAATAACGTTTACTATGAAGTCTTGCAAAAAAAAAAAAAAAAAACCCGCGATTAATGGGTTGCAGTGCCCGGGATGGCGCGGCGGAGAGCACACTCGTTTGTTTTTGTCTCGTCTTAGTAATGTCGATGTCTTCAATTGTTTATGATACAAAGTTTGTCTACCCATAGCATAGTTAATTTCTTTGACACAACTGCATTGTAAGGTTTTTTTTTATACATTTATGATTTTTAACTGTTATTTAATACTGATAGTTCAACAAAAAAGCAAAAAGTGCAAGATAGTAAGTATAACAGAGAATTTCAAACTTGGTGGACCGAAAAATAGATCATGATTAGTAAAGGCGACAAAGCGGTGTGTGGTTTATGTTCTAAAACAGTGGTATGTAGAAAAAAGTGTGTAAAACGGCATTTTTGAAACAAATTACAAATCCTTTTGCCAGAAAAGGGAATCAGATAAAAAAATAATTAATTGCAAGTGCAACAAAAAACAGAAATAAACAGTCTACGTATTAATATATTAGCAAAAATTGTCTTACGAGCATGGCAAGTTACTCGGCTGCAAATGTCATTGCTCGGCATAGTAAACGTTTTAAGACGATATGGTATCCTAAAAATTATCAAACTCTCGATTTTTTTTATTGGCTTATTTGATACCTCAAATCTTTATAAACATGCCTGCAAAATTTCAAAGCTTTACCTGCATTTTTTATCACGTTATGGAGCAATATTTGATGCTGGACAGCAACTACCACGCCCACATTTCAGATTATCTGCTAGAAAAAAGCCTGATAAAAAATTAATTAATTATTTTTCCATCGCGCGTAAATGAGACTGATATTATATATGCAGTAACAAATCATTTCAAGAAAGAATTGTGCAATTCATGCAAAAGATCTAGTTTGTGAATTGTTTATTGAAGAACAAATGGATTTGGTCAAGATTTAAAAGTTGTGCATGCTTTTTATGATATTATTATGAATGAAATAAAAACTTCAAAACGGATTCTCCCAAAGCACAAATACTAAATCTCATTTTGATAACTCAGATAATTAAAAATATAAATCACAAAAATAGAAAAATTCCCCATTTTTATATATTTGTTTTTGGTGATATATATATATACATCCTATGCGTGTGAAATTCAACACTTTTATTATTAAAATATTTTAAGGTATTAATTTAAACAAATGTACATATGCAGTTCTTTGATTTTGTTATATTTTGCCTATAAATTGTTATTTGAATTTGCTTTCATTCGTGTACAATATTTAACACGCGAAGGCTTTTAAAATATTGGAAATAAAAAATAAAGGCATAAACATCTTTTGTACATGTTCTGCAATAGCTCTGAGCATGGAATTAGCACTGAAGTGTGTGTTTTTATTTTTTTATAATTATGGACAAAGTTTTATGAAATATTGATCTTTCATTCGTTTTATTCTGTATCCTCATTATGGCAGCATACTGTTTAGCTGTTCTGAATTTGTGCAATTTTTTTATGGTAAGCAGTTTTAAATAAGCTAATTAACATTTAATAAAAGTTTCAGACTATTAGATGAATATTATATCATGCTATTCATGGAATGAACACTTCACACTCATATTTCTCCATGTTGAATTTTTGTACCCTATTGAATTATTCAAAACCCTAAGGACTTTTTGATAATTAAAGTATGGGGGTTGTGGAAATTCTTCATACATGTTCTGAAATGTATGTTTTGTAAAACTGTGCAGGAATTAGCTCTAACGTGTTTAGTACTTTTTCTAAAAAATTTTAAAATAAAAATTAATGTTTTTTTTAGAATTTTTGGAAGTTTAACAATAAAAAAATTAATAAAAAATTAAACAGCAGCAGCAGAAAAAAAACTCATGCATTGTTTTATGTAGTATATTATAAGGTACTTGGAAAAAAATTGAAAGAAAAGAAACATATTTAAAAAAGCCTTAGAAATTTAAAAAATGTTTTAAAAAGTTCAAAAAATTTAAATGTTACAAACGTTTTGCAACAAATTAAAAATTTTGTGTATGGAATTATTATTAAATATTAACCTTTATAAAATACAATTAAAATCAAATATCAAATATTAAAAATAAAAAAAATTGTGAAGATTGTACCATATTGCCTTAAAGAGGGAGAGTTTTTGAAGGAAGCCTGATTAGAGAATGTGCATCCTCGCTTTTTGAAGACTCGCTTAGAAACCGCTTGGCAGATGACTCCAGTTAAACATGCATTTTGCTAAAAGTAATATCTTACAGTACCAATATAAGAAACATATTTGTCATCTAATCTTTTTTTACAAAAGCCCCATTAACGTTACTTTAATTTGAATTACACGTATAAAAAAATTTACTACTATACAGTAAAAAAATATTTTTACGTAGAAAATAAAGAGCTCTGAGTTGTTAGAATTTAGTTCTATTATTTTCCCACTAATCACAAGTCAAATTTATTTGATGGCACGTCTATACCTCATTAAACATTTCTTTAGAAAAAATGACACGTTGATCCTTAGAGGTTCGTGACCTCTGCCCTACATAATCAAAACGTTGTAATATTAAGCATGTAATATCATTCTCAAGCAATATATTTGACTGTTTTCTTAAGCTCTGACTTTTTTTAGAAAGTTTAAAAAAAGAACAAAAAACCCTTTTCATTTTTTTACTGCCTTTTTTAAAGATAACTGGAAACAAATATGAAAAAAAATATTTCAACTATGACCTTATCTTTTAATATACTCGGAAATTCTGATAGAAAATGAGGTTTTCCAATCCGTTTTGGAATTTTCAAAGTAGAGTAGAGTGTTGTATAAATTATTCAGTTTTAAAATTTCTATGCTGTGCATGTTTCTTCTTAAATAAAATTACATATAATCTAAAAATTCCTTCAAATTAAAAATTTATTCCATTTGGGGGAAATAATTAATAGTCTTAATCAATGCAAAATGAGAATGTAAGACCGCTTGAGAAGATAATTGAAATCAAGAAATAGATGTAGTGACTACACAAATGAGGAAGAAAATCTTCCTTTTTTTGCATTTTGGAGTAAAGTAAATTTCAAAGTTCAAATTACAAAAGTTAAAATAATTTTAAATTAAATTTGTAAATTCTCGAGTTCATAAAGCACCAGCATACATTTGAAAAGAATATAAAGGCATCTATAAGGGATGGTTTTCTAATATTATGGCATATGGCACACGTTGGTATGATAATTTGGTCTTCTATTGCCAGAACTTGATATGTGACAAAATTCAGAACTGTAAATATTGTTACAACTTAGGTGATCAACTATGGGATTTTTATTGTAAATAAATAAGTATTTAAAAAAATAATGAGTTCTTTATACTTTGTGAGTTATAGTGGCAATAATTTGTAGCAGTAATTTCCAACATATATTTAATTATAAACAGCTACTACATTGAGATAAATAACAAATATATAATTCATAATTAAAAATATTTTGATATAAATGAATAGTTACTAAAAGTAATAGAGTTGACTTATAATAACTGGTTTAACGTTATACAAAAATCAAAAGGCGAATCATTGCGACTCTTTTTTCCTTTCTTAGAGATTTGTTAAAAACACGAAAGAAAAAAAAGTATCTGTAAGGAACTTGATCAAATATTTCAAAACATGTAATTATCAAATGAATTTCTGAATCAAAAATAAAGAAAAAATTATAGCTATAATTTTGACATTATAATTAACAACTATTTTATTAAAGCAACGTAATTAAATTTCAGTAATGTAATCGTAAATTAAAAAGTAAATTAGGAATTTATAGGATTCAAAAATATTTTACCTCTTAATTATTTCAATTATGGAATATTTCAAATTGTAAAATGCTTAAGAAATATATGGACATTATATGAAAACTGTTTGATCATGTTTAAGAAAGTAAGAAATGGGGAAATATCATTAAAAAGATTTGTAATTCAAAGCATACTTATTACGTTGGAACAAATAAGACATGTTAAAATATATTTCTTAATCATCATTTAAATACATATTTCTTATGTTAGAAAGAGTAAGATTAAATCTTGTTCAACTAAATTTGTGCTATCCATTAATTCATAGATAATATTAAAACAGTTTCACACTGCAATTATTATTCGCATTTTATACGAACAGTACTCTAAGACGGATAACTCTATTTGAATAACTTCAGAAAACATTAATTTCCGTATTTACTCGAATCTAAGTTGCAATATTTTTCCAGAGGTAATGCTACTGAAAATGGGATGCGGCTTAGAATCGAAGGCAACATATTTGTCGGATTGGGGAAATTGAGTTTCCACCCCTTTCAAAAGGAAAAATGTAACCGTTTATTCTGGTTACTTGCATTGTGACTTAGCCCATTCCGCAGTTTCTCTCCAGTACTCAGTCTATCCTGAACATCGTTGTGTGCTCATATTTAGGAAAACAATGTACACTCCTTCTTGTAATCTCCTAAGCATCAAAAATATTGGTAACAGCATCAAAGTGGGAGACAACTTTATATGCAGAAAAAAGGGAAACAAACCAGTGAAAATTTCAGATTGATGAAAACATACGTTGATGGCGTAAATAAAATGATATCCTTTTTGCTTGTAATTGTTCTTCTTTTACATTCTTCTATAATACATTCTTTTAAGAGAAGTTAGTAGGCTAAAAGCCTTCAGATTATCGGTTTTGAGATTTTGATTTTTCTAAAATCTCCAATTCATGACCTTTCCAGGGTTATAGAATATTTGCTATTTTATGAATTAGAAGTATGTCAAAATGAATTTTTAAAAAATAATCAGCTGACATGCTACGCACAATTTGACAGATAAAAAAGTAAACATCTTCCTTTTAAACCTGGAAAGCACTTTCAACGCCTCAAATGGTTTTATTTATTCATACGCAATTTTCAGTAGAGTAACTGCAAGTATAACTGTTGTGTCTATTTATCTATTTTTGGAGCGAAGTTTGCCTGCATTCCATAGAATTTAATAAAAGGTATTTGGGAATTAACAATAATCGAACAATTATAATGTAAAGAAATCATGAGCAAATGAAAGGAAAATTCACAATTTAAATATGAGTTTTCTTCTTTGAAGAAAATGTATGACCAATTCCCACAAATATATTCCCAAATGCAATTACAAATTCATATCAAAACCATATTGATACATTTTCACATTATATTTATCATACCTTATGGTCAACTTTGATGTTCGTAATGCATCAAAGTTGAAAATTCTTCAAAGATTGATACAGAATTTGTGGAAAATGATTTAGATGCTACAAAATATCTCATTAGACAATAACTGAAAAATATGTATGTATTTTCTGGGCAATTTAAGTAAAATAGGAAACAAAAAAGTCTTAAAATAAATATAGCAGAAAGTAATAAAATGGGACAAATACATGTTAAAATTCATAATTTTCGTGATGAAGTGACATTTTATATTGAAAATGCAATTTTCTCAAAATGTTGTTTTTAAAACTACATGTACTTTTTCTCAATATCTACTATATGAATGCACCTGCAATTTTCACTGCATATTACTGATATGTAACCTTTTACTGATATTTTTGAAATATTCCTAAAACACTTGCTAGAGAGCAGTTATCGTATAAAAAATTACAATTTTCAAAAAATTCATAGTGATACTTTTACTTTGCATGTTTTTGAAAAGAACTAAACAATGTTAGAATGTAAAAATCTCACTTTAGTATATATATAAAAGTCTAATTAATATACAGACTAAAATTGAAGTCTTTATATTTAACAGTTTCTGAGAAAATTGTATATAAAAAAACTCAATTTAACATTGTCGGTATAGGGGGTACCGACTCTTCTTAAAGAAATGTTGCATAACAAATGCATTGAATGGCCTGAAGACGACTATGTCTGGGAAATTGGCAAGCCGGCACAAATTCCTAAGTCATCTGTGGCAATGGGACTGACAAATCAGTTTCGAAACGTGATACTAACGATTAGAGTAATTGTAGGTTTATGAATGCATTTGATAGAGTTTTAAGATATCCGACTACCCCTAAATTGTGAATTTTGCCAAAAATCGACACATTTTTTTATGATTTATTTCACAGACCATTTTTTTAACTTTATAAAAATATCAAGTTTATTATTTTTTGTTCTCTAGAACAAAAACTATAACTGTTTTACTAAAAGCAGATGCCATTATCTTAAGCAAGATGTCATAATTCAAAACGCGTTTTACTCGAAATGTTTTTTTTTTGAAAATGGTCATACAGGGACAGTGATAAAAATTTTTGAAAATAATTAACTGAAATGTTTTGTATATGTTCTGTATAATAGCAGAAGTGTTTTAACCTTCAGATTTATCAATCACTGTTTTATTACAAAATTTACAGTCCCTTGTGTGAATATAATCACTGTTATTTTAAGCAATTTTATGTAATAACTAAGATAAAGTGCTCTAGTTTTTGTAAAAATTAAAATGTCTCTTATCTGAAGGTCATTTAAAAATGAATAACATAGCAACACATCAGAAATGAAAAATTGAAAATTTGTTTATAAACTTTTGGTACAGAATAAGCCACGTTTATGTTATTTTTTGTAAATTTTTTTCCATTTTTTCCCATTTTAGTAATAATAATTTCTTTTTGCCTTTTTAGTTTTAGCATATTTTTCTCAAAATGCTAAACAAATCTAAAAACAACAAAAAATCCCCACATATCCATTTTTTAAAAAAAAAAATTTGTCGCAAGTAGGCAGATACTTTAATATTGGTAACACAAACTATAATTTTTATTTTATTATTATTTCTCATTAAAAAACTTCCTTAAAATTTCTTAAGCACCGGATATTGATGTACCTTTAACACAATTTTTCTTTCAAAAACGTGTAGAGAATTGGGGTGCGGCTTAGAATCGATGAAGGCTAAGATTAAAGTAAATATAGTATATCTACAGCCCAACCATTTTTTCTATAAGCATCACACAATTTTTCAATAATTAATTAACGATTCTTAAAATTTTATTCGAATGAGGAACTAACGGCTATTCAAAGATGGGTACTTGAACAACGTGGCTTCAATGAAACCTAATTAATGATTTCATAAACTGGGGCCGCGTATGTCACTATCTAACATGAATATTTACAACACATAATGATGTTCCTGTCCTTAGATGAAAATTATATATTCATTTATAACATAGTCGCATAAATAATTTTGCATATATTACAGCTCAATTCAAAGGGAAAGTAACATGATCTTTTTATAATTCAGTAATAAATATTGATGTAAACTAAAGTGTGTAACTTGTATAATGTCATAACTCTTTATGAAGTTGAGTAGTTTCATATAGAAGGGGATCCCATCACTAAGTTACTCGGTGTTCAAACTAATTACTGTTGTAAGTAATTCATGTTCTTCACACAAGCATGTTGGGGTTGAATTAGATTTATTTCGTAAATATTTATAGAGAGAGAAAAGGTATGCATTACTATATGATAATATTTATTACAAAGAAATTTATTTTATCGAGTTAATTGTCTATTGTGGTTTGGTAAGTGTTTCCGTTCGAATGGACATTAGCATATATCTTAAATAGTTTAATGTATCATAAAAGTATGGAATATTTTAGGAATTTTGGCACTAGTAATAATCAGGTAGAAGATTTTAAAAGATGAGGATTTAATAGAGTACAATCATAGAATAACTGATTGACTTCAGAATATAATTGAATTCAAATGCGCATTAAATAAATGTTTTTATTTGTTTATTTATATAAATGAAAGGGTAGAGTAAGTTTAACTTTAAATTGTCGAACACCCTAATTTTACTTAAGATCAACTGGATTTAAATTAAAAACGAGATTATAAAGTATTTTAAGTATTAATATTGTTAATTTCAGACAAGATAATTACCATGCAAACGTTATGACACACGCACATAGACGTGAATATTTCTCATTAGCGCAGAAGCATTTAAAGAAGTATTACAAGATGAAAAAAAAGTTATATGATCCTTTTTTTACAGCTATACAGTTTTTACAATGAAAATATTTGTGAATTTATGCAGTAATTACTCGTAATTCTTAAAAAAAATATTATTTTCAAGTCTTGAGATAATATCGATAATGAAAAACGAGTTTGACTGTCCACCCAGGGGTATCTCAAGTATGTTGTATGTAGCTATTGTGTCTGGATATCCTCAATTTCCTAAAAATCGTTGGGCTGATAGACACTTAGTAGAGAATCATTGCAACACATAGAAATGAAATCAGGGTCAATTGCAGAGAGAAAAAAAGAGACTATACGACTCTTAAATTGCATCTCTATAATTTTTAGCAGTCACGGTAACTTCTGTCAACAATATAGAGGTATGTGTTCTCGCCCAACATATTGATCCTCAAGCCTCCGTAGCCATATTGGAAATAGTTTCTTCTTTGTAGTCTTCTGGAACACCAATCCTTAGAATGTAGGCTACTGGAGCCGCATGAAATTTAGAAGTCAGGAAACTATAATACTTTTGTTAAGCATCGCTTTAATAGTTAAATATCGATATTTTTGTACTATTGGTTGGCCAAAAAATCTTCTAGTCTAGTCTCATTAGACTTTACCTTCAAAGTACCTTTTAAAAATGTATCAGGATGTTCTGAAAGTAAATTGTCTTTTTTTATGAAAATGAAAGACAAATTTTTTACGTTAAATAAATATTCTATTGAATTTTTTACTTTCGATTCTGGTACAAAATATTTTGCCGTCTTTCTGGCAGTTGAATGATTCAATGCTCATAAAAATGTTGTTGTTTTCTGGCACCAAAGTTGATTCAGATGATTTTTGACGTCCTCCTTTGAAGAAGGGTTTTACCATTTAAAACATTTTGTAGAAACCATAACAAGTAATAATCAAAAAATGCCACATGTGGAGAGTATGGTGGGGGGGGGACAGTATATGAAATCCATGCAGTAAAAGCTTTTATCGAGTTACCAAACTCTTATAAGGCTCACATTATTTTGGTGGAACCCTACACCTTTTCTTTTGATCCACTTTGATATTTTCTGTTTAAGTGAATTATTTAATTTGTCCAGCTGTAAACTTTAGAATTGGTAATTGTATTGTTCGGTGTAAATTCAAAAAAATAAAATTCTTTGAAATACCTTCAAACAGATTGCGTCAAGTTTTATTTGATGAATATCGGCTTTTGAAGGGCTTGAACAGGTTTATCTTTTTTACTTCATGACCTATTGCATTTAACATTGTTGTAGACAACCCATTTCTCATCTCCAGTGATGATACGCTTCAAAAATGGACCATTTTCTTGATGTTTGAGAACCAAATCACTGATATCAAAGTGGCAGTGTAAATTTCTTTCTATAAGAGCATAAGGAACCCATATGTCAAACTTCGAGATTAAACCCAGGCGTTTTAAATAAACGGCCAATTTCGATACATTTAATTACTCAGTGATCTCACGAGTTGGGTTCTACGCAAGTGTGCATCAATTAATGTTTTTATTGTACCTTCATCAGCTTCAAATGACCTTTCAGAACGTGATGCATCTTCAACATCAAAATTGTCGAATCGAAATTTTGTAAACCAGTTTTAGCACTGGAGTTCTGTCGATACATCTTCTCCATACAAATCGGATAATTTTTTTCCTTGCTTAAATAGCATATTTACCTCTTCGATAGTAAAAAAGTTAAATATACCGAAAATGCTTCTTTCCACTTTTTATAGTTGATAGAGCACTAATCAAAAACTACTGCTCCGAATCAATTGAACTTTTTCATATGCAAGTCTTGCTATAACAGTTGTCAAAATGTATACTGGCAACATGGTTAAAATGTAAAAAGTTGGCTATAAAATGAAGTTAGGACACATGGGAATAAACGAAATTATTTTCCGAACAACCCAATACAAATATAACAATACCATTGTGTTGTAGATGAGGAAAAAATTAGTTTGAATAATTAAATTAATCCAGATTATATTTGCATGCATGGAAATAAAATGTAATTCAATTTAATATGCACGCAGTTATTTTATCTTATTTTTAAGATGAAGAATAGTCTTAATAATATATATATATATATATATATATATATATATATATATATTCGTATAAGTATTATCTGAATTCAGTTGTTACATGTCAAGAAGGGATTATTGTGCTCATTATTGTGCTTATGTGGTCCCTGTAATATCTTTATTTAAAATTAAAAATAAATCTAGAAGGGATTCGTATCGGATGTTAACTTTGAAATGTGTTTAATAATATTTCAGAACAATAACATATTGACTCTTATAATTCTTTTTGAATAAATTTCTACATTTGTGCAAACATTTATTCTAATTTACCTCCTTTTCAACGATTCATAGAAAACACAGGTTTTATTTCTTAGAAATAATTTAAAATATTTGAAATACACCTAAAAGTGAATGGATTAGCCATCAATGAAACTATGCAAATGTCACCTTGCAACGACACAATATCTGTACATTAAATTTAAAGGAAATGTAAAATGAGTTCAAAAGGTATTTAATTTTAAAATTAGCAAGGATGCAATCGTTATTTCAAAACAAAACTTTCCATTTAATTTTAAAAAATAATAATAATTTTAAGAGATATGTATATGATTTCATTATGAATTCACTGAAATAAATGTTTCTTTTTTATTTTATTTGCATAGTCAAAAACATTTATGAGCTTTGAATCATAATAAAGTTCGGCTGAAATACAAGAAAATAATCTTAATTTCAATACTAAAAGTCAACAAGAGAGATCTTGTTGAATTGCAATATTAAATATTCCTTTCATTACAGGTGTTTTTAAATAGAAAGCATTAAAAACAACTTCCTAAAATCAAGTCATTTGCATTCACTTAACTGGAAATCTCTTGTAAAATATTCAAATTTTCCCTTGTCCTTAATATCCATATTTAACGTTTAAAAATACTTAAATATGGTACTATTCATCGTTAATTGCACTTTTGGATAATTAAATAAACAAGAAGCTTATCTAAACATCGCCTTTGAAAGTAAAGACTTACGCACAATGCTCGATTTATGAAGAAAGTATATCTTTTTTAAACAGTCGTGTCATATTTTCTTTTTTTCCCGGTAATCCGGTTTAATCCTGCATTAAAAGTCATGTCTTTATTAGGGATTTTTTTGTTTGGGTAAAACCTTTAAAGGGAATTGACGAAGAGCTTTTAGAGAGCTTTTTTTGGGAGTTTCTTTATTCTGTACACTTAATTTTTCCCTTTTGTTGGAAGTAATAGATTGTTAGTGAGCTATCTGATATGCTGATGAAAGGTATTGAAAATATTTGTTTAAAAAAGGCTGGTGGTATTTTTTTCTTCCCAAAGAAATAGCAAAAAATGTTTCTTTTTAGACTTTTCTGCTTTCACTCCTACCTACATGTTTTTTTCCTTGAAAACTGGTTACAGTATCCATTGAATAAAATGCTTTGACTGCAAAAATATTATTTCAAGAAAAAAAATTAAAACTCTACATGAAAAAATTATATACATTCTTTAGAATATTGAAAAAAATAAATATATATTATTATGGTTATTTGTTTTAAAGCTGATTGAACTGTATATATTAACACACTTTTTTAGTGTTGGTAAACTTTAAAACCATTATTTTTACAATTACTAAATTATTTTAAGTTTCAGTGAAATATATATAATCTATGTATTGATAAGTTGTATAATTGGCTCATTAATTTATCTTTTTTTATTAAGTTTTATTTTGCTATTAAATCTCTTAGAATGTATTGCTCAAAATGTGTGTAGAAATGATCAAAAACATGTAAAAAAACTGCAAGAAACATTAAAAGAGAATAACTTAATGCACGAAGCAAATATTTTGCATTATTCTTCAAGTTTTGGTTTGATAGCATACAGTATGTTCACAAATAAACATACTTTGCATCAAACTAATATTCCCAAATCTGATTCTGTCTTTATTTATGTTTCCTGACCAAGAAAATGTTTTATTTTCCATTGTAATGAAATAGATAACTTTGATTATTATCTAAACTGACTTTTGAATATATACTGGTGTCCAAAATTAAGGTTACAAACACAAAAAAAGGCGATATCTTTGCATATAATGTTTTGTTTGTGATACATTTTTGTACATACGTTCTTCATACTCTGGGAATAATTATGCTAACAAATAAAATCTTAATGGGAGTTAATTCTTGTAATATGCAAATTAGGTTAAAAGAAATTGTCGAAACACGCTGTGTAAGAATTTAAAAAAACTGATTGTGTCTAATATGGAACTTGCGCACCCCTTGCTGTTAAAAAGGATTTAAAACGAGTTCTCACACTACAAGTTAGTTTGTTAATTTCATCTTGTGGAAGATTCCCACTCTTCAATATGCACATATTTTAACGTCTGGCGTGTATTTGGAGGGTACTGACGTCACGCAATGGCTCTTTCTAAAGCAACCCACACATCCTCAACAGAAACTTAGATTAGATTTTGCGGGCCATTTTTTCACCTGGAAAATACCCTACCAGTAACAGTCTCCCATTGGGGTTCAAGAACTTCATCTATATCACTGTGTAGTATAATAAAGCCCACATCAAAATTTGTAGCAGTGTTCCTTCGTTTAACATACTGCCTCCCCAAACAAGAATCCTTCACCCATCAAATCGATTGGATTCTCTTATGTCAGAATGAAGATATTGAGTCCCAGGCTCTCTCCAAATGAATACTGGACGAGAATCACTATTGATACTGAACCTGGACTCATCAAAGAAAAGTATACAGTCCTACTCTTAATTTGCCCAATACACATGTTCTTGGCTCCATAGAAGAATTCTTTTCTGTGATGGGTTAAAAGAAACACATACCACTGGCCGTTGGGCATAAAGGGTCTTTTCAGCTAAGCGTCTGTAAACAGTTTGTCTAGAAGTTGTCTTCCCATGGCAGCAGCAAAGTCCTGAGCGAGATCCTTAGCAGCGTGTGCTGTAGCTTTTGGTCGCCCTTGTTCAGGTCTGTTAACAACAGTATCCGTTGTCGGAAATTGTTTCCACTGTCTGGATATCACTATTTGAGAAACATTTAGGTGATTCTGCTTGAGATCTCCCATCCTCAATTCCACCCAACCTCTTTCCATTAAAAATCATCAACTAAAGGATTTTTAAAACTCATTGTAACAAAATTAGCAAAAATTTGTGCACATCACAAATCTAAATAAAAAATCCAAAGTATTTCTGTGAAAACTGTTTTATTGTTTTCCCTCAAAATGGCCATAAAAATTCTTTTTATTAGTCAAAACTCACATAATTAGGTTATGATGCTTGCTTTAGCACACTCAAAATATAACATAAGTTTTAAAATAAATTGTAGTACATTTCTTGAAATAGCATGAATTTTAAATTTGTAACGTTAATTTTGAACACCAATGTATATTAGCATTCAGGCATACAAAATTGTACAAAAGAAAGAATGGTACTAAGTAGGTATTTGAGATACTTTTATATGACATATCTAAGATAAAACTTCAGAGCATAAATTCTGAAGGATTATGAATCTATATTTCTAATATCCTTTTATGCACTAATGAAATTATATTCACACATTCGTTTTGTTTTTCTCACTAAAATAAAAAGATATTTTGTTAATTAACTCATATTTATTTTTATTAAATATTTTTTCACTAGTTTTTCTTTCCAAACTATTTTAATTTATTATTTTCAAAACATTTTCAAACTTCATTAAAAAAGAGCAAATGACAAGGAAAAATATATAAATTTCCGATTAATTTGAAATTAAAAAAAATCATTTCTTAAATCAACATTAATCATTAACTAATTTACTTCGATAATTGTGCTTCAAAAGGGATAAAGGTTATCACGGTCTCGTTCAAAAGTTCGGATAACAACACCCAGTGCAGCATTTTGCACCGCAACAATAAATCATTATTTAATCCCCAACACAAGAATATCCTTCCATTCATTTTTAACAAGCTGTAATCATCGATTCGGATTATAACACCCTAACAGTGATGTCAATTAAAGAGTTTCAAATTCTTACCAAAGTAAGAAGTGATTCTGAAATTTAATCCTTTAATTCATTACATTTTTTAACAAATGTAACTTTTTTTCTTTCTTCCAGTGCCACCACAGAGACTAGTAATTCTAAACGACCATGACGAAGAGATAATTGGTACGGCGGGACCGTATTTGGAAGGCCAGAGCGTCAAACTGACGTGCGAGGCCATTGGAGGTACGTAATTTAGTATCTCATTATTATTACGTAAATCAAGTTTTTCTGAAACCTAATTTGAATTTGTTTTTCTGCTTGTAAACCCATTTTTTAAGTCTTCACAGACTGTTAAAAATATTTTTGGTATTAAAGGATTAGTTATTGTAGATGCATGACATTCTGTGACATATTGCAGTATTTATCCAAAAAGAATGATATTTATTGACGTGAATTCTATAAGTCATCACAGCTAACTGTATACCGACACAATTTATACTAATCCATTTATTTATTTTGGATTAATGGACAGCTAAATTTGAGAACCCTCAACGAAACTGCTTTTGAATTAAAATATATTGAACCCCTTTAAACTTATTTTGCTATATTAAAACAATTGAAATAAAATATTAGTTTAGCTGAAAACCCAGTTTATTTATCATACGAGGGTAGATAAAAAAAGTTACAAGTCGAATAAAAATATATTTATCAACAATAGACAGAAAAAAATGCAAAATGGAATTAAGAGGTATACGTGCCTATGACATTTCGACAAAATCACAAAGACTATTTAGGCATTTATCAGAAGGCAGAACCAACTTGTTTAACCCTTTTGGTAGAAATCAGGTCCCTGTTCATTGAGCCAGGTCTCGGCGGATGATTTCACAGCACTGTCTTGGAATATCACAGCACATTAGAAATAATAAGCTGCACGCTACTATAGTTCAGTCCCAGCTCTGACGAGATTTCACGCAAAATTAGTTACCCGTCGATTATTTTGAATTATTTCTCCAATTCGTGCGGTGGTGATTTCTGTCATTGCAGAACTTGGCCGGCCGCTCTCTGTCATATTGCGGCTTTCAACATCCTGAATGCCTGATTGAAAAGAGTGACACAATTTTGCTACATGTTGTCTACTCATTGCAGATGCGGACACATTCTTTACCCATAAAAATGAGAATAGCTTGTACTTACAAACGAGACCAATTTCCTAAGAGTTTTGTCATTTCATTCGTCCTGTACCATCTGCGAATTTTCATTACCTACCCACAAACTAGCTGTATGAAAAGTAGCGCCATTTGTCTCCACTTTGGGGGGGGGGGATTTCTCCACAGTATGTAGTTTTCAAACGCTGTGGCTTGTAACCTTTTTTTCCTTCAGATCTATCTACGTACTTTCATGATTAAGATATATTTTGTATATTTATTTGTAGTAAATAATGTAATAAATTAATTGCAAATGTATAGTTCGTAAATAAATAAGCCACTATTTCAGATGAGCTAAATTATATATAATGTGTTGTCATAGTTAACTGATAATTGCAATGCCATGTTTCACCCAATCAATTTATGCGCTTTGCTGTTGCTAACTTTTAGTTTTTGCACGAATTTTCTTTTAAAAAGTACATATTTGTTAATAATAACGCACAAAGGTAAGCAAACGCACGCACTTGTATACAAACCATGTATACACAAACCATATGAATGTATACAAAATGTATATGGATGTATGTATACAATAGTATATATATATGGATGTATACAAAAACCATCGTATACAAGATGGTTTTTAAGAATAATTTTTAAGATGTTTTTGAAGAATCTTAATATTTGTAGTTCTTGGACATCTTTACACAATTATTAAAACTTTATCTTAGTTTTACATGTAGAAAAACGATTACAAGTTTAATGTCAATTTTGAGTTCATTGAAGATCACGTGATTGTCCTTATCGTTTGACCATAATGAATTTACCCCATTGATATCAAGAGTTCATTTTATTGAATCTGATAGATAAGAAAGATAACTCACCAAGTTGCACCAAGGCAACTCCGATTTCGCATATGTCGTACGCGCTGAATTGGCAACCAGGTGCTTCGTTTCATTTAATGTCGCCCATACATTTGAGATAATACGTAAGCACCTGAAATTGCTTTAGTGAAAGTTTATACATCGATGAAAGAGAGGAATGAAGGAAAGATAAAATATATTATATTACTTAAAGGAAAGGAAAGATTTTGTTTTCTTTTAGTGCACAGTAAATTATTACAAGTAACTGATTGATCTTCGAATTAAAACTGCGAATAAAATGGGAAAAAGTCATTATAGTAAATAACTTAAATAAATGATAAAATAATTGTTAATTCGATGGTTGAAATTAATCACATAACCACCAAATATAAATTATGATAATATACTTTATCTCATAAAGCCCTTTCTGCTTCTCATTATTATAAGTCAATGTAGACTTTATTTAATTCTCTATGCAAAGGGAAAATGATATTATCTGGTGGCAGAATGTAGTTTAAATGTTGCCAAAGAACTTTAGCACATTTAAGGAGTGTAATAAATAGGGACATAGATGGTAGAAATGAAGGTGAGAAATTTGGTTAGGATAATGATTTTTTTTTCTCTCGGCATTCAATCAAATGCTTTATCTCTAGAAATCCCATTTTTATAAAAGCTTTTATTGTTTTCTGCTGGGCATTTTGCGTAAAAGTGCTTAAGTAAAATGATATCAATTTTTTTTTGAGAAAGTATATAGGTACTGATTTTTTTTAAGATAGAATATATACATACATTCATATATGGTCATATGCTTTTGGGTTCAATTTATGCAGAATGAATGTAATTTGTGAAATACTGTAAATTATAAATATTTAAAGGTTTAAATCTTCTTAAGTTTGAAAGTGCCATGAACTAATGATCAATAAATATTTTCTTTTTTAGCAAAGTTAGTAATTTTGAAATATACCTAATTAAGGAATTGAACAATTAAATCTTATGTTGAGAGCAGTGGGTATTACAGAAGATATAATTTAACTCAATAGTCGAACATATGTACATCTCTGAAAGGTTTATCAGAAGTTTCATTTTCTGTTATTTCGAAACCTGAAATAGTAAATTTCTAATTCATTAAAAGGTCTGGAGTTTAATTACCCATTTTTATTTTGTCTATTTCCTTGATTCATACTTTTTCGTATTTTTTAGAACCCACAAAGATCAAATTTATATCGGGTGAGTGCGAAACCTCTATCCGTTTTTGGATATGCGAATTTGCAATGGATTTGACGCCACACATGACGTAATAATGACTGAAATCGTCTGATAATCAAACATGTGTATGGTTAAAATATAAATGCATTGTGTCTCACACGGTTAATCATCTAAAAAAATGTCAGAGGGTACAACATGGAAAGTGAGCAGGAACATGCGAGATATTGTTTGTTATACGAATTCGATAAAAAAAAAGAGCACGGTAGCCGCAACATCTCAAAGTTTGTCACGTTTATGGGTAGGATGCAATAAACATCGATGTCGTCAACAGAGACACTGGTCGTCGATGGTTTCGTAAACTTAGAGAGGGGAACAGAAGCTTCTATGATCAGGCTAGAAGTGGAAGACCACCACATGTTGGAGAAGACTATTTGACCAACCCAGATTTTCTCAAACTTTGGGGCACGCGCCCCTAAAGAAGCGTGATAATTCTTCCAAGTTGGCACAAGCAAATCGAAAAGTCAAAAATAAAAAAAAATATTTAAAAATATTATTAAGTTACTGAAGGAAGCAAAACAAAATATGCATTCGGACAAAGTAAAAAATGAAATACACATTTGCACTGATATAATATACTTATAAATATATCACAATGCTACACAATGTATTTGATCAATAATTCATCACTACTAAGTTAAGAACAAGTTAAATAATTACTAGTGACCCCATGGGCTTGTCATACACAAAATTATATACAATACTTAATACTTATTTTGTTAATGTGTACGATTTATAATTAAAATCGTATTTAGCGTCAAAATACATTATTATTGAATTCGATACATTGTTATTGTATAAAGGAGGGCGGGTTGAAAATTGTGTGTGTGTAGCAAATATTGTAAGTTTGAGAAGAACTGGGCCAAGCCACTAGGAGCAATCCAAACCCAACAATGCAAGAAATAGTGGTAATCTTCACCGTACACCGGACAATAACCGAGACATGGCTGGCTAACTTGGGTTTTTTGAGAAAATTGGATCGTTGGGCAACGGGAAGCTAAGCAACGGGATGACTGAATCGCCACCTTTGTTCTCTTGCTTTCTCTATACATAAATGACCCATTCATGACACTAATTGTGACAGGAGGGGAGAAGTGATTTATGTACCGTAACGTAAAGCGCCGTATGACTCTGTCACAATTCTGTTCCACCTGCATCGAATTCAAAAGCTGAACTTCATTCCAAGAAGGTGTTATTGAGTGTGTGGTGGGATGTGCAAGGGATAATTCTCTGGGAGGTCCTGCCAGTTAACCAAATAATCAATGCTGCCTTCTACTGTCTACAGTTAGACAAGTTGCATTCAAATCTGTTAGAAAAGTGGCCGAGTCTCATCAATCGTCTCGGTATAAATTTCATTACGATAACGGCAGGCTGCATGCTGTTGTCATCCCTCACCAAAAGTAAATGGACTTTGGTTGGGAGGTTTAACCCAACCCTCCTTAATTCACTAACATGACAACTACTGTTTATCCCCCATTTCGTATATTTAGAAACTCCTTCAGTCGGAAAATCTTTGATGATCTTGATCCTGTGAAAACTATCATCCGAGATATTTTTATTCGAAACCACCGTAATTTTACCACCGTGGAATTCATCTCCTACCAGAAAGATAGAAAGAGGTCATAAATAGCAATGAGAGCTAAGCACAATCACAGCTAATGTTCATTTTGCGTTTACTTGCTCATTATGGGTAATCAAAACGGTTAAAACTTTTTCACTTACCCAATAATTAATAAACTGCTTGGATTTTAATAGTTGCACTATACCTAGAAAGAAAAAAATTCATATTTCATAAATGTCAATTAGACCCCAATGAGAAAAAAATAACTTTTAAAACAAAATCATTTTAGTTAAACTGAGCAACTATTTCACACAAAAGTGAATTTTTATGGTTTTTATTATTTATTTAAAAAGTGCAACAAGTATTACAAAATTATTACAATTAGTATTATAAAAATTATTTCGACTAGCTTTTTTTTATATACATCTCTAAATTTATGTTCAGTTAAAATGCTTTTATGGATATTAACTTTTCTGGATTTGAAATTATACAAACTTACTTTAAAAGGAAATGATTGAAAATAAATTGACGATGAGTGTATTTCAAAAAAATTTAAGGGAATCTCTCAAGAGCTATTGTAAATTTATCAGTTTTCTGCTATAAAAGCATATTTTGAAAAGCAGATGGCATATACATATATAAAATAAAAATTCATTTTTTATTTTTTTTGGAATCTAAGAATGGATCGCTTTTTGAGGGCACTATACCAATGGATTAAAAAAAAATTAATAAAATTGTAACTACTATCACTGTAAAATTCAGTTGTAAAAAACAAATAAATTTTATTTGTAAAAAAATAGTTTCAATTGAACTGATTTCTATATAAAATGTTTAAAATCCATCTTGCGTTAAATAAATAAATATAACATTGATATAAGTTTCTACTACTACTGTGTAACTTTCATGAAGAAGAAAACGATAGGAATGAATTTCTATCAAGATGATGGAGTACCAGGTTGGCAAACTACAGATTTTATTCGTTTATTTATATATAAAAATTGCTCAATGAGTGTGAGACAAA
The DNA here is from genome assembly GCA_019973975.1 of Trichonephila clavata. Taxonomy (NCBI): domain Eukaryota; kingdom Metazoa; phylum Arthropoda; class Arachnida; order Araneae; family Nephilidae; genus Trichonephila; species Trichonephila clavata. The sequence continues at coordinate 26,198 of BMAO01017988.1, read as the reverse complement.
AAAAAAATATTTCCACCAGTTGACTGATTTATATCGATTAGTAAAATGCTATTAAAACAAATCAAGGACGTAATAAGCATCTAAGTACTTACTAGAATGTTTTATTAATAATGTTATTTTCTGAAAGATAAAATGAAAGCCGTTTTGATTCTGAAAGCCATATTAGTCACTTAAAGAATTCTTTTTCTCTTTAATATTAACTTCAAAAGTCATTTTACTCAGTCACATTAATTAAAAAGGAAAATATGTTACTTAACTTAATAGAATGATAATAAGATAAGATTTAATAAGATTCTTCCTTTTTGTTAAAATGGCCGACTTATGTGAGAACATTAAAATGATTTTAAATATTTTACTTCAAACTCGACTATTTTATAACAAAACACAAATTAAATTTAGATATTCTTTTAGAAAAATTTGTTATTTCTTCTTTCAAAACAACTACAGTATAAATTATGAAATATGCTTTAAAATGCGTAAAAGAGTTCTATCCATAAAAATAAAGTAGAGCGTATGATTTATGAAAAGCTCATTAAATAGCAATTTATGGAAAGTTAAGAAACTTTAATAACAAATTCTTAAAATGGTTTTTTTTTCTTTTAACGTAGTCATTAAAATTTCTCTTGAAGTTTCAGCGTCTGTTTGGTTTATTATGTCCAACCATATTTTTAAGAAACAAAACACATTACATTAAACTCTTTTCCATCAAATCTAGAAACGAATTTTTGTTTTCGTAGGAAACGGAACATTTCACGGTTTTTAATGTTTGTTTGTAATGTTTTCTACATTACACTATACTTTTCATTATTTAATGAAAAATTTAATTTCAGTTTCTACTGTAGTCATTTATTGTAATAAACTACTAACATATAAATAGGAATATATATTTTTAATATATAGATGCATAGTATTCCTTAAAAATATTTGAATCTGTAGATTATTCTTATTACGCTAATAATTGTGTTAATGTACTCCTATTGTAAATATTTTAAAGACATGTAAAATACTTAATTTTTTTTGTAAAAACATAGTAATAGCTATAAAATTCTTTAAAAAAAATGGAAAACACAAAGAAAAATATTTGTATTCCTTTTTACAGACTTTAAATCGGTGGATATTAATTTTTGGGTTTTATAACAAGAAAACCAACTTTCAAAACCTTTTCAGGATGACGTAATCCTACAAAACTAAATTTAACTTTTCAGGAATCATATAAACTATATGAAAATTCTTTAACAATTACCTCTTTTTTCACCATATACAGATGATAAATAAAAAAATGAAAACACCTACTGAGAGAGAAAAAAAATCATATGATAAATTTGTATAGAAATGTTTAGTGTAAAACAGGCGTCTTAGTTTACTAAATATGTGAATACTATAAAAAGTCACCTATTTAATAGAAATGATGCAGTTACAGTAAAGACACTAGATGTGTAAAAAAATAAAATCTAAAGTATTTGCAGAAAAGCATGTCTATTAATAAAGGCCTAATAAGGTCTCCAGCTACTGAAATACCCTAAATTCAGGTTCTGGAAACAAGAACTCAGTTTAAATTAAGACCAGATATCAAAAATTGCAATACGTTTCTTTTAAACGTAGAGAAAGTGGGAAGAAAAAGGCAGTTGTGGGATAGAGCTCAGCCAGATATAGCAAGAATTATCCACCAAAAACATAAACACGAAATTGCTCAACAGCAACAATAAGTGTGACAAAACGTAAGCCATTCATTACAGATATCAATGCCAAAAATTGAATACAATGTTTCTGAAAGCTAAGTTTGGAACTTTGATATTTAGAATGATGTAATTTGATCCTGAAAAATCTCTCTTTTTCTCCTATTACATTAAGAATTAATAGTTGTTGATATTTTCCAGAAACATTCCTTTTTTAATTGCTTAGTTCTTGATGTCAATTGTGAAGACGAATCTGATGGTGTGAAGGGCTATTTTTTGGAATTCGGTAGGAACAACAATTAGGCTGAAGGAGCTATTATAATTATATATTATAGTTGTATATATAATGTACTCCAACATCACGTTAATACAATGGTGTAGATCCACTTTTGTAATGATTAAGGCATCTCAGGGGTGTTATTTTTGTCTCGAAAGCTGAAAATATAAAAAAATTTCAAATACAAAATTATTTGAGGTTAACATTAAACAAATCGATTCTTTTACACATTATCTATAAGAAAATGAGGTGCCAAAAAGTGTAAAATGTTTAAAATATAATTAGAATTTAAAAAATTATAAGCATTTGAATATAAGAAACATTTCTGTAAAAAATATTAATGAAATTTTACGTTGGGATATTTTCTAAAATAGTAGCTCTAATTACAGACAATAAGTTGATTTATAAAATTCAATATAAAATATACATTCAATATAAGTGTATTCTTATTACATTAAATATATTTTTATATCAATTAAATAATACATAACTATTTTTAAAAATAAAAATAAAATTTTTTAATTTTTAAAAAAAATTTCAAACTTTTTGAAATAAAAAAGATATGTAATACTAAACATTAGGTAGAGTTTAAATATTATAATACATTTTATAATTATATATATAATGTTTTATACATCAAAGGCTTCTATTTTTAGAAAATATCATGCGAAACATTAAATTTACATAACATAATATTAAAATAACATAACATTTATTGCAAAAATGTTTCTTATTTTTAAAATTATGATTATTTTTTAAACACTTTACACTTTTTTGAAACCTCATTACTTTATAAAAATGTGTAAAATAATCGAATTATTTAATTTTAACTTCAAAGAATTATATTTTTTTGGAAATTGCTTATATTTACAGTTTTTAAGACAAAATTAACACCCTGAGACCCCTTGGGAAGTTGTAAAATGGTTCTTTCTATACAACGTGTATCACATATTTGCTTAATGAACCTAAAGAGGAAATGAAACACTTACTTTGGTGCCTTCGAAGTCATGAGATTTCTAATATTATTGAATAATTACCATCATGAAAATTTCTTGAATACCCAGTGAGAAGTCTATTTTTTCTATCTTCATTCACAAACAGAATAAGAAAATAATTTACAAGAAGAATAATGCAAAATATCTTTAAAATGTGTGAAAGATTTATATTATATTCCACATTAAACTGCTGCTATTTATAATGCTCCTCATAGACCCATGTGAATATTATAAAAATAAAAAATTAAATTCCGTGAACTTCTATTTTTTTATCTACCACTAGTATGCCACTATTATGGATAATGTTCCATTCAATGTCTTCTTGATGCTTTCATTTAGTTATAGAATTTGTTCATTTTATTTTGGGATCGATTAAGACAGTAATCTTAAACCCTTACTCTAATAACTGAAAAAAAGATTTCTTAATGGCAAAATAAGGGTAAAACCTTATGGATGACAATATTTTGAAATCTATATTAATTGCTAAAGTCTCAGCAAGATTAATGCAATATTGTTATGGCAGTAAGGATCACCTTCCAGCTATAATTATAAAAAATTGATAAAATATGAAGCAATATTATTTCACTATTATTTTATTGCATGCTTTTATGATTATAAAGTTTTACTCTATGTTGATTATTATGAAATAGGACTTTTTAAATAGAATGGTTAATTTCTACAGTTTTTGAGAAAAAAATTAATTATAAAAATACTTCGTAAATTTACATTGTGAAATTGTATACGTCTCTCTAATACTTTCTTTTACAATGTAGCAGTAGAGCTTATTCCTATTAAAAAAGAGTTTAAAAGTAATGTAAATTACTTCTAAAGATTAATTAAAATTTTAATGCAATATTTTATATTTTAATGCAATACTTGAATGTAAAATAATAAAAATATTGCGTTAAATATTAATAAGTATATTTAGACAATATTATTCAGTGGATAGTGTTTATTTACGGATTTATATTTCATTCGAGTTCCTCCTCCAAAAATGATCCTCATTCTGCGAAATTTAATACAGTTTTCGAGCTACAATGACGTTGTACGAAATATTGAGCATCTGTGTGTGAAATGACAATGACGTGAATGACTGGAAATGCTCAAATTAATTCGATGGAAGGGATTAAATGCTAAAATATTTTACAATACATTTCGTTGCATTTGCTTAAGCAACTTTGTAAATGACAAATACTAAAAAGACTGCATTTGTAAATAATTTTTTGTATATATGGGATACTTAATTAACAATAGTTTTCCGAAGAGTTATAACTTTAAAATATCTTAACAAAATTCTATATATACTATTTTGTTCATTGTACCTTTCAAAGATTCATAATAGATGTAAATATTTTTTATTTCAAACATTTAATGATCAAAACTAATAATTTTATTTTTTAAAGATATTTAATCTCGCACATGAATTGCGAATAATAACATTTCTTAAAATGTTAATAACTCACACACATAAATTTCTATCAATAAAGTACTTTCCATGAACTTATCTTAAATGGCAAAAAGTCAATAAAATAAAATGAAATAGTCTTTTCTAATTAAAATTTTTTGGGAAAAAACCGCCTAAAGATATAGTGATAGTGTATTACATACTAAAAAAAATAAAAACATTCTCAGGTACAAAAAAAAATATTTTCGAATAGTCATTTTATTTCCAGGACATGTGTTTCAAAAAACCTCTGCCATAAACTTTTACAAGTTTTTCTCTCGAGAAAGAAAGAAAAAAAAAACCATATTAACTTTAAAAAAAAGAATATCTTGCTTGTTTTGGATTGCAATTTTTGCTAGCTTGTATTTGGAAAAAAAGTAGTAAATACTGTTTTTATTTATTGATATCATGCGCGCGTGTATGTAAGTGGGTAAGAAAATATAAAACGTATAACAGAGAAATCTAAAACCGCATACAAAAAGATTTTTGAAAGAATATTGAGTCTACCATGTTTACATGTTTTCATTTGCTTATTGAGGTTTCAAAATTAAAAAAAAATATATATAAAATTTTCCGATTGAAGAGTATTGTACAATAATATATATATATTTTTTACAAAATGTTTCATTTTTATGAAGTAAACTTTATATCTTTATTAAATGCTTAAAAACGAACGCTGTAATGATTGAACCGATAAAATATATCTGAATCTAAAGCAATCTTTAATATGCTCATATATATTTGAGTCTCCCCTTTTTCTAAACTTAATTAGTAAAATAAGTTGTTTCGATTATTTTTTAGCTAGATATAATTTTTTTAACCGAATGTTATTTTCCTTCATTCTTTTGCTCTTAAGTTGAATGCATACAAATACAAAAACGAGCATAAAAATTTAATTGCAATGGACTCGATTCATCTGACGTCATAATCACATGACAATAAGTTCAACAAATTCCCAGGTGTTTGAATCGACTGAGTATTTCGGCGAAGTTTTCAGATTTGTATCTACTATCATATAACAAAATAAAGTACTTTCTTTTCTATAACTGAAAAAAAAACAATTTTTATTTTTAGCATTACTGATAGCCTTATAAATATTTTTTTGATTTCACATTAATATTTTTTCTATTTTTATTGCAAAATTAGATTTGTAAATTCTCGGAACACTTATCGCTAAATTATGTTGCTTGGCGATCGATTCCGTTCGCCAAAAAATTGGCATCGCCAAGGTCCCCCTCAATCTACATTTTAACACTTAATTTTTAAGTATAAAGGAACGCTGTAAACAAAGCTTAAATCTAATACAGTAAACTGAAACTATGCATATATTTAATAACAGTACGAAAAGCAAAATACTAGAAAATATATTTAAAGTCTACCCAAAATTCGTCGTTTTGGTGAAAATTTTCGAGGGTTTTTTTTATGCTTTTATTTTATAGCCCATACATTTAAGATTCCAAAAACACTCTATTTTTCTTTTTACGATATCTAGAAGCAAAGTTATAGCATAATTAGTTAACCGGACATGATATTTACAAAGCCGGAAGTGAATCCCTACACAAAATATTTTTAAGATATTGAATTGAAATTTTCAGAACATGTTTTACTTAATTTTACATGTGTAATGAATCAAAATCTAAAATCTGTGTATATATTTATGTACTTTATTGCTTTGTAATGAAACAATATCATTAATTTTTTTAAAAATCGTGTTTTTGCGTAAAATTTGGCATATTTAAAAAACTTTCGAAAGTATTACAAATCTTTTAATTCCTAACATATACATAGATAATATTCACGTACTGTAGAAATATTATTTGAATACATTTATTAGAATTTTGTGTAACTGAAATTTTTCATCAAAATTTCACTAAAAACGACAATTCTTATAGTCTACAAAACTCCAGAAAACCGCAAAAGGTTAAAAGAAATATCCAAATAAGTTAAACATGAAACTAAAGAGATCTTGATCTATAAATATGGTGAGTTAAAAGTGTACAATTAGTAGAACTTTTTTTTATGCTTATTTAAATCTTTAAATACATTTTCTGAGAAACTAAAAGTTTTTCAACTTTTTTGCTTCAAGGTAAAGTTCCCTACAGGATTTCTTTTTAAGATATTGAATTGAAATTTTCAGAAAATATTTTATTTAGTTTAATTCTCCAGTATAGATTACGATCTAATCTCTCTGTGTGTATATATTTATGTATTTTATAGCGCTCTTTGTGAGAAAATAACATTAGTTTTTTGTAAAAAGTTGAGTTCTTGCATAAAATAACATATATTTCAAAAACTTTCAGAAGTACTTCACATCTTATAGTTCTAAGCATAGATAATGATATTATTTATGTTCTGAAAAAATATTATTCGAATATATAAATTAGAATTTTCCACACAAAGTTTACCATAACTGCAATTTTTCAATAAAATTTCACTAAAAATTCCCAATATATCCAAAATCATTTTTAATTTTGTGGAAATTGTACTTGAATTCATAGTTTTATGCCCTATTTGAAATAAAATGTGTCAATTTAGTTGAAAATTTATATACATAAAAAAAACCATCCGAAGGTAGTTACATACCTTAAAATATTTAGAGTACTAAAATATTTAAAGAATATAAAACTAGAATGTCAGCACAACCGCAAGTGTAATACGATTAGCTGTTATTGTTTATTTGATAGTCACGTAACAATCGGCAAACGATCGCAGCTCCCTCTGGTGATAAATCGACCCCGTTGACGGTGCTTATACTTTTCTATATTTTTTTAAATATATTCCTAAGCAAAGGAAGAATTATTAATCAATGTCGCGCATATTTTTGACTTATTTCTCCTTAAAAATGAAGGAAAAATTTGCACGTGAGAAAACAAACTAAAAAGTGAAGTTATCGACATGAAATGGAAAATGTTTGACAATGTTTAAATTGGATTTTAATGTATTTTTTATTTTAACTTGAATTCAAAGATTTTTGTTATAAAATAGCCTACTATTTCATGATAAAAATACTTCTGAAATGAGAAAGATATAGTATTTTAAGTTTCAAAAGATATAAAATCAATTATATATATATATATATATATATATATATATCAGGTCTGGAAAGTTAAACTTAAAAATTAACTGAAAAAAAATAAAAATAGAGTGAACTCATTACTACCGAGTAGGGATTTTTGGATCAATAGGGCTATTTAAAGGTAGAGCTAACACTGACGTAGATAAGTGCATAATTGAGAGAAGTTGGTGACTGCTCGCTGTTATGCTGTCTTTTGTTCTATCCGATTGGGCTCAAAATGGCCGCCTTACGGGTAATAAAAAACTGACATTTAAAGATGCCACATATTTATATATATCTGTGTCAGTAATGCGTCATATATATCAATCGCATTACTGATTTCCTCAATTGTAGCCTTACTTTGTTAAATAAAAAATCATTCTTGTAAATGAAAAAGAATTCAAATCTAATTTGGCATTTAAAAAAATGAATTGATTTCAGTATTCAACTACGTTTTATAAATGTAAGAAAGTCAAAAGAAATGTTCCAAAATGATCTGTAATAAAATGTCTAGAAAGCTTTAATGGAGAACAGAAATTGGAAATTTTTATTCTCATAAATATATATCAGGCTCTCCTAAATGAAACTTCACAAAATAGTGTTGTGAGCGCCAGATGGCTTTTAATAATTATTTAATTTTATTTATATTTTATTCCGAAGTAGAAAACAACAAGTTAAGATGAATTATGAGATATAGATGTGTCTCATAATTTAATTTTATTATTTGAATTGTTGCAGTAAATTAAATAAAGTTAAGAATTAAGCAACGTACTTGAAATTTTAAATCGAATACTTAGTATATTTAGGAACTTACGCACTTCTCATTGATTGCAAAATGTGTTAAAATACTAAATTATTATCAAATGTATAGATGAACTATTGTATAAATTATATACTTGCTTTCATTACTGTATGTGTGTTTTAAATGAAATACTACAAAAAATGCATTCAAAATAGGTGGATTTACCTTTTTAATTTCTTGAAAGTCAATGTTTGACAAAGCATGATTCAGAAACCACGAACTTTTGATCTTTTATAAGATTGTTATATTATTTCATCTAGAAATAAAAATATATAATAAGTTTTAAATTACTATACATTTTGTGAGTTCATTTAACATTTTGAGAAAAATCCATAACGAAAATATTAAAAAATCTAACTTCCCAAAAATATTTTCTTGATTTAATTTTTCACCTGTCATTTCATATATTGTTCATTCCATATATATATATATATATATATTTGAAAAGTAGTTAGATCCAACACTGAATTGGGTAAAGTAAACGTTTTAGATCTACTACTAAATAAAAATAATAATTGTTTAAATACTAAGATATATGATAAAAGAGAAGACGATCATTTTAACATTAATAAGGTACCTTTTATTTACTAGCAACTTACATACTTCTGTCTTAAGAAATATAATAATTAATTATACACAAAGGAAAATTGTTTAGTTTTAGATGAATCAGAAAATCTTTATAATTTTAATAAATTTGACAAATTTTTCTTACAGTATAAATATCTAAATAGCTTTCTATTTAAATATATCTATAATAATAAAAATAAATAGTTTATAAATTTCTTCATCAATCTCTCTTCTATTATTATATTCCCTTATAATCAGTATTTTACAATTAATTACTATAGAATCTTGCAGATGGTGCTATAGTTAAATTGAGAATTATATAGCAACACTTTTTTGATGTAACATCACTTAGACTCTAAGTCATCCTCAAGTCTTAAGGATGATGTTAATGCAGTTGTCATGCATTCTAATACTTTTTAATTTAATTTATTATTCAAGTACTTTAAGAATTTTGGTAAGTTAAGTTCTTATTGTTGGTTTATTGTTTGTTTCAATATATAACTTTGTATATTATTCAATTAGTCATTCAATTCAGTTTATGGAATATAAATGGAGTCCTTTCAAATACATGTGCTGCTATTAGTCTTGGCTTCAGTTTTCTAAGTTTTTTCTTCACTTTTTGGTACTAATATGTCGAAATTTTCTGCTGGATGGGAATGTTAGGATCTTGTAAAGCAATCTTAACCCTATTTCATTGTCCTAAATCAGTGACAGCTCTAGAAAACATAATAGATTTCCATTTTGTTCTTTTGATTTTTTTATGTCTACTTAGAATATGGCGGGATTTTATAAGTTTCTTTAAAATCCAATTTCATTCATTCCTAGCTTTGTCTTTTATTTTATTTTATATTAGTATACATGATATATAATACATAAATATATACAAATAGCAATAAACCTAAGTATAATTAGTCAAGACAGTAAGAAATATTAGTCACAGAAGTACAATAGCAAACTCTTGGCTTAGAAACTAAGATTACAGGTTTAAACAAAGTTTTTTGAATAGTCAACCCTTACCTGTAATTTGCTTATACACTGGTCCATAAGGAAAAGAAGAAAAATTAAGAGAAATGTAATTATTACAAATAAAATGTACAATACTATTAATATATAACAATAAAATTCAATGGCCTACGTACTTATAGAGTTAAAATCGATGTAATAAAACTATATTCGGGAGCCCAGCATTAGGTTGTTTATGTTTCCCATCAAATACAAAGGAGTATTAAATATATATATATACATAAAATCAAAATTTCTATACAAGAGAGAGAGAGAGGAATAAACATGATTAAAACTGAAAAGAATTGAAATTGCAAGATAACCAGACAACATATTTTAAAAGGAAATATGAATAATTAAAATAATAGAGTTAAATATAAAAATATAAAAGAATGGATGCTACAGTATTATCAACATTGCTGACTCATGACAGCTTTATATATAAAAAAAAATTATATAAAAGTGGAGTTGAACATGTTTTGTGGCCAGCCAACCTTCCCCCTTTTCTGTTAATAATACTGAGCAAAAACCTATTGAAAATAATGGATAGGAAATCTGAATCCATTATGAGAAAAAGGTAACTTACCTATAAATTGCATACAAAAACACAGGCTTGCGCTAAATCTGAGTACAATAAACAAGTCATTGCCAGATTCTGAACCCAAATACATATTCAAAGCAAAGCAATAGCTGAAAAGTAGCACTTAGCAAAAGTATGAAAAGAATAGAAATTATAAATTAAGTATTGTAAAGTTACTACCATTATCTTATGGACACTAAGATTATATGATTTAAAAAATATATAAAAATTAAATTAAATTTTAAAAAAAAAGGTAATTTTATCTAAAATTAGAAAAGGAGGATATATATATATATATATATATCAGGCTCCAAGATTGAATGGAAATAATAGCAATCATTTTCTTTAAGTCACATAAACTTTATTCCATCACCTTCAAACTATTGCAATACAGCTGACTTTTGGGGCCTAACTTATTGGAACAAATAACATTGACACAGCAAGGAGGCACCAGATCACGCTACTTGATTGCTAAACTAGGTTGAGTGATCACCGGGGCACATGATCGCTGATGAGATCTTCTTCCCCTATCCTGTAGGTTATATTCAGCTTTAAAAGATAGAACTTGCCATGATATAGTATGATATTATTGAAATTTAAAAAATATATATATAAGATTTAAAATTAAATGATAGGAATTTTCAAATTAAAATTGCTATTTTAAAAATAATTGTTGACTCTTAGTGTTATCTGCGTTGAAAAAATATTACTGAATGTGAGGAAAATAATTAAAGCGGGGAATCTGTGTTGTCCGAGATAGGCTCCGTTACCGGAGGCTATCGAACGGACAACTGATTCGTTTTGGTGAGCCGGGTCAACAAGCTTGGTAGCCGGGAGAACCCAGTACCTTGCTCGTCGGCTTCCGACTGATTGAGAAGACACAGGAACGACCTGGTTTTATAAGCTTAGCCGAACAGTCACCCGTTCAATCAGAGAACTGCTTCTCGTTAGGGATTGAGATGCTCGGAAAGTTAGTTTGAGATTTTGTAAGTGAGAATTTAGAAAGTATTTCAAATTAAAATTTTTAAAAATAACATGAAAGGAGAATGTTACGGGGTCTATTAAAAGAAGGATCTGGATCATAAATTTAAATTTTCTGCTCAAGCGCGCACACACACACATTGGATTTGATAGTATTGACACATTGAGTGATAGAAATAAGAAATTTTTCTGAATGAGATTAAAAAAAGAACATTTAATTGCAAAAACATTACTATCACAAAACATGAATATACCCTCGTATATTCATGTTTTTGTGATAGTAATGTGATTAAAAAGTAACTCATATAAAATTGTTAAAGTATTTTATTTGTTTACGGGCTACAGTTTATTGATTTATTTAATGTCTTCGAATCGTCGAAGCGCATTTAATAGGCAATTTTATTCGAATGAGATTTTCTTACTTTGCTCTAGCAATCTAAATTTCATTAATTCCATTGAAATCGATTCATTTTCGTTTATTTCGAAAGATCAATTGAATTATTCTTGGAAGGAAATTTAATTTGAAAAATATAAGATTACAGCTGAAAATAAAATATTCCTTTTCTTGGAACAGGAAGTGTAAAAAGTTCTAAGATTTTAGTTTCAACTAAATGAACAAAAGGTGTTTTATATATATTAGATTAAATATAGCAAATATATCTATAAATGATAGTTGAGATATTAAATTTATTTCACCTTATTAAATGTAAAAATATAATTCTTAACTTGTTTTAAAATCATAAATGCAGATCATTTACTGCATTTTGTTAAAAATATATAATTTTACAAAGAAATAAGTGTTAGCACGCAACGTGTTTGGAAAAGCAATGCAGAGTTTCAGTAAATCTGAATAGTTTCAGAAATTTAAAAAAAAAACTTATTGAATTAGAAAATACAGATATTTTCTTTTTTTGTTATTCTATGATGAAAAGAGTTCCCAGAAACGTACTGGATTCTAAGAAGACAGTAAACTTCGCTTGATTTTACTTTGAGTTTCGGGGAAGTCATGGATATTATTTACTTATCATGTTTAGAGAACTACAGAAATTTGAATTAGGTGTGTTTTGATAATATCATATGAACTTAAATGCTTTTGACAAACTTATTTATATATTAAAAATAGGATCAATGGAAATTTTTTAAGAAAACTGTCATGGAGAGTACCGCAATAAGAATGTAAATCTGTATCTTTAAGTAAAACTACTTAGAATATATTGAAAAAGATATTCTGAGAAATGTGCATTGTTACAATTCTATATACAGCTATCAATAAATTTCTCTGTTTACTCTGCAATATTCACCCCATAGATCTGAGCTACTATCTATCTCACAACAAATTGAAATTGAATTTATGAATTTATTTCACATCTGTAAGTAATAACATTGCTTTAACCCTTACGCCACTGAGTTTTCACTGTTTGGATTTTCCCCAGTGATGAGTTTTTCGTTTCCTCCTTAGGTGTTTTTTTATTTAAAAAAAGAATTTTTTTTTAGAAAAACGTGAATAGGATGAAGCTTTTTTTTCTGGTATCGTGACCTTAATATAGTTGTTGTTATTTTACACTAATCAAATAATCAGAATAATAAATTAAAAATAGTAGTATGTAATAAATAATTAAACCAAACTCAGTGGTGCAACAGCCCATGAGGGCCAAGGTCTATTATGCCCATTTTAGTATACCTGATCATTGGGCGCTGAGATGCATGAGCGGATGTCCCGATCAGGTGGTCAGTCTGAAGTGAAACTACCAGTGTTTAGTCTCCAAGCAAGCTTGGTCCCATTGAATTGATAAATGTCTATGCCAACCTTGCCCAGCCCGAGGATGGAACCCCGGACCTGTGGTAAGGAAGCGCAATGCGCTACCACTCGGCAACTGGGCCTCTAATAAATAATTAGTTGATCAAAATTCTCTTACTCTTTTTTACTCTGGATTTTTGGAAGTAAAAAAATATATAAATTTTTTTAGAAGGCACACACACACACACACGCGCGCGCGCACACACACACAGACACACACACACACACACATGCACACACACAGACAGACACATACACACAGACAGACAGACACACACACACACACACACACACACACACACACACACACACACACACACACACACACACACACACACACACAATATACATATAATATAATATATATCTACTTTACCTTCTTTCGAAAGCTGAAACTGAAGCCATTTCATAACTAAAAGTGAAGTACTAATTCTCATGAAGTATTTTTATTTGATTCTATCAGTTAGTCAAATGTTGTCATCTGTTAGTAGAAGAAACAACTTCTTTAGAATACGATGTAGGCATTTGCAACGTTTGAAACAGTGCTAAATCTAGATGGACGCTTACAGTACTTCTGTAACGTTGAAGGATAGATTTATATGAGCGTTCTTAGTGTGTTCGTAGAAGCCTAATAATATTTCTCAGCAGTCAGTTATATTAGAAGAGTAGATTTTCTTTGCTCTGGATGAATAGCTTAGAATTCCATGAAGATAAATGTTTAGAAAGAAAAGAATGCATTGCTGAGATAATCAGAAGTGGAAAAATTTATTCAAAGCTAAAATTCTAAATTCTGAATTGTTTTATAGTAAACTGATGATTCTGAGTGATTTCGTTAATATGAACCTATGCAAACACAAAACTTCAGTCAAACATACGTATTTATGTACGTTATCTGAGAAATAATAACATTGAAGAGTTGTTATTTAACACATTTTTGCTTTATTTAAAGAATGACTTTACTCGTAAGAAAACCAAAAATGTTGAAGGAGCTAACAAAATCTGAGAGTTTTACATTTTAGGAGCTCGTGACATATTTCACCGATCATATTTATGATATTATTCTGAGTTACACATCTTCAAAAAACCGAAAAAATTAAATGAATTATCCTTTAAGCATAAGAGGTCTTAAGGTATGGGAAAATAAGTTTTCCAAAAGAAATAATAATAAATATAAAATTTATAGTCAGATAAGACGAGAAATTACGTGAACGTGTGATTTATATGTAATTAAAAAACAACCGGTGAAGCTTTATTCTTTATATTAAAATTTATTATATGTTTTACTGCTACTTCTTTTTAATAGCATTCAAAGGGCTCTTTTTCATAAACATGACTAAGCAAACCCGAAACAAAACATAATTGATGTACTGTAATTATATTTTATTTTGAGTATAATATTTAATATTAAGTGATATTTATATTTATTAAAATTATAAGTTAAATAATTTAAATGATAGAATATTATTACATTTATTTGATAATCATATATATAATTTATTAAATATTTTTATAAATACGGTATTAAGATTATTTTATTTATTTATTCAGAAAATACTTAATGCATTATTATACAAGCACCACAAAATATTTATTGAAAGAAAATTTTTTAAATTAAAATTAAGGAAATTCGTCACAGTTTTCGAAGAATTTAGCATTTTAAAATATTCATTTTTAGTATTTAATTTTTTTTCCCTATGGTGCTGCGGTTTGGTATTTTTACCATTGCAGACTTAGCACATCCCCCTCCAGTTGGTATCATTTATTAGTGCCGCGTCTTATAGGTAGATTCCAATTGCCACAATGTAAATTCAATGCTCAGATTCTCTCCCATAGGAAGGCACCTGAATTCTGGTGATGCGAAATTGTACCTTCGTTTTAATTTTGCAGAGACCATTCAAGCCAAAAAGGCACTTAAGGGTCTTTTACATGAAGCATAATCATACGACATGGAAGCTGTCGATATTTTGCATCATGAAAATCCAATAACTTCGGCCGAGGTCGAACCCGTAAACTTGGATGTACAAAACCAGGGCCTAACCAACAACGCTATTCAGCCTGTTTTTAATATAAATTTCACCATAGTAAGACATTATTTTTCTTATTTTTTTAATTAAAACTATTCCATAAAACTAATAACTGACCGTATTATTATCTTGTATGACGAAGATGCTTAAAAATATAACTTAATTTTTCGAAACTTTAATTATTACTGCAGAAATTTTATTGTATACTTAAATGTAAATCAAAGACAACGAAAGAAATATGTACTTTTGTTATCACAGCATTAAATAAACTTTTGAAACTAACGTTGTTTCAACTGTTGGTTGATCCTATTTAGCAATAGTTATTTTTCAAAGTAGTTTTGTTAACTTTGTTTTATCTTCCATTCAGAAAATATAACAGAAAAGCCACAAACTTTGAAATCTTTTGTACGTACTCGAGCATTTAGCCAATTGAATTCTCTTATCTTCAGGGTCTGTAAACGAGCGTTAAGCTGCTTACCGGATATGGCACCTGCATGGGAGTCTGCTAAGCTCCCTTTGCGAAAAGGATAGTTAAGCTTACTACCTTTCCTTTTTTTCTGACTGTAGAGGCGTAAATATTAGAAAACTTACTTTTATGTTGTACATGCTGAAGGTTTCTAAAAAGGGAAAGATACAGATTTAGTTCACGCGAAAAGCATTTGTTGTATTATTTACTGGCATGTCAAAATATAAGGGTAGAAGATATTTTCCCATTCGAAACGTAAGTATTATTCTCTCAACGCTTGTGATTTTCCAAGTAAATAATTCGAAATAAAAATACCGAAGATGAACTTTGTTATGTGTGCTATTGCATATAAGATTGTTAAAAATAGAAATTGAAAAAAAGAGAAGAACAATTGAAGAAATCGCAGTGAAACATGTATTTTATTTCATTTCTCTTAAATTTAAAAAATGTTTAAATGGAAATTTACAATCTGAGAAAACATAAGATTTTTCGAAATATTAAATGATACCAATTGTAAAATAAATGCATTGTGTGCTATACAATACATTTAGTTAAAATCTAATATTAATAATCTTTTTTTAAGTAGATATTTTTTAGTTCTAATGCTCCATACTGATTTCATCTTTTCAAAAATTATTAAGGCACAGTGACTATTTTGCTTTTAATTAATTTCTGTTATAGATAATATACATGTGTGAATATTAATATTATTTCAATTCAGTTTAATATTATTTCATTTGAGTTTAATGCTACTTTATTTAAATTCACTATTATTTCATTTTACTCGAATATTATTTCCATTAAATTTGTAATTATTTCACAATTGAATTCAATGTTATTTAAGTTTAAGTGAGTATTATTTGAATTGAATAGAAATGTGCATGGATACTTATTTTAATTAATTTTTTTATTGATGATTTATATATAATATTAACAATTTACAATTACCTTACATTTAGTGTTTAAATTGCTCATATTTTTGATGATACTTTGCAAAATGTTGACATCAGGTATACTTTTAAAAGATTATTAGGAAAGGTGTTTCCTAAGTATTTTGTATATCAGTTTTAAGTTTTTTGTGTTATTATTAATAAATAAAAAAAAGGCTGCCTAGCAAAAAAAAAAAATGAACTTATTTAGAATTACAGAATCAATAATATCCTTCAGTTTTTCGTAAAAAAAAAGATTTATATTATTGTAATATTTTAAATTTTGATTGAAAGATATATTTAGTTGCATTTTAAAAGCTTAAGAACCTTTTTAAATGTATATTGAAATATTTTAATATAAAACAACAATATAAGAAGTTGATGACTTTCTAAGTCATTATCATGTCGTTCAAAGAATATATGTAATTAAAATATTTTAATATATTACTTACTATTTCATAAGAAAACGTGTATTGAATAGCACCAGAATCTTTCTAGTTACATTAAATAAGTTCTACTGTTATAGTAAATAAGCTCTCTGTCTCAACATTCGTCGAAATTAGAATGATATATTGCCATATGGACAATTTTTCAGGAATTACATGGAGACTCATTACCATTTGTAGGAAAACAAATTAGTTTTAAGATACACCAATGTTCTATTTAACTGCGCGTTCTAGGTTGATTATACGAGGCTGTAATTTCAAGACAGAATACTAAATCATCGATAGAAAATTTAAATGCAAGTAATCTTGGCTTATGATTAATATTAATTTATTTTTCTAGATAATTAGAATTTTTAATTTATTGGATTGTAACGAGAGGTTTGTTTTGAGATATAAGTTATCTTTTACAATCAATTTAAAATAGAAAGCTTTGCAATCCTCGGTTAAGGAAATTGTATTTAACGTGGAATTTTTTTATGTAAAATGTCTAGAGGTAAACTTTTTAGTAAAGAGAGTTTTAATAATAATTAAAAGTTGTGACTATTACAGTACTCTAAGGTAACAATGTAAAATCACTTAATTTTGAGCATTGACTGATGGTGAATATATATTGGTAATTAATTACCTCCTTTTTATATTAGTAAAATTTAAGATAGACATATTTAACACTTATTACTTCTAAAAACCTATACAATTCTTGAATATACTGAACAACTGACACTCGTGCGAAATGACTCGAATACGAAAACGTGTGATTACTAATCAATATTATACGAGAAAAGTTATAAAGTCCTTCAAAATTTATTAGAACTATAAAAATGTAATTATACATATCAGTTATGAATTTGCAAAGAACAATGCAATATTAATTAAAACATTTAGATATATTTTTAGAAATTCTTGATTAAATATCTAATTCATTTAGGTATATAGACTGATTTTTCAAATTAGGTACCTGAGCGTGTCGTACATTGAGAATTTTGTCAGTTTCAAAGTTATAGAAATATTGAATTTCAAAAATAACCTGAAATAATATATTCATTTCTTCTTACTTTAATTCGGATATATATTGTAGCTATAAATTAAACATGCTTGAAATCTAACTTTTGAATTTTAAAGAAGCAAAGAAGTTTTCACTTCAGATAGCATATGCGGAACACTTTTTGAAAATAGTGTTTTCCCCATGTTTTTGTGTATTCATATAATTAAATATTAACAATCTAGTCTGAAAGTCATGGGTGCCCTTTTATGTAGTTTAATAAATGAAATACTGTCTTATAATTGTAAGCTTCGTTTTGTTTTTGCTCGATGTGCCATACCTTCTGATTCAATCACATTGCAAAACCTTGTATAAATAAGGAGAGAGGAATCTAAAATTACTTTCGCGTTCATAGAATATCTAGAGTTAAATTTGTAACAATATATATTTGAAAACCAGTCCTTAGTGTTGTAAGCCTATATAATATTGAGTGAGCATGCATTTTAAATTATAAATTAAATTAAAAAATATTAAGTAATTTATGATTGTACACAGAAATTGCTATGAAATCCTTAAATTTTATATTCATAGTTCTTAGTCGAGGAAAATTATTAGATTCTTTTTTAAATATAAAGTATCTTATTTTGAAGAATTCTGCAGGTCATTAAATATTACTCAAAGTTTCTTAATTGTAATTTCAAAAATTATTTCTCTTGAAAATGCTTCTTGAATGTAATAGAATGTCTGAAAACTTGAGATTTTTCATTTGTGCTTAGTAAGCATAATGAGACTTGAGTTTTCAGTGTGTAATACATTACTGAAAACAAACACATAACTTTTATGAGATTTTCAATATCATTCGGAGAGTGTTTATATAGTTTAACTGAACTTTCTTATCTTTACTGAGATCATTTTCACTTCCTTAAAATTAATCTGCATCTTTACTTTCTTTCTTCCTCATCAAAGAATTCTCGAAGAGAATATAGGAATAACTTCCGGTTTTACAAATATTGGAGCCATCATTTTTAAAAAATCGAGGAATATATTGGGAAACTACGCAAAATAAAATAATAACTTGGTATAATGCTGAGCAAACATAATGATAATTTGAAACTCCAAAATATGATGGAGAAAATCCGCTTTAAAGGAAGGATGAGTTTCCAAACTTTCGAAATGATGCAAAGCACTACACAAAATTAATAAAATAACTGAAACATATTCTTAATAACTGGATAAACCTGTTTCAACACAAAAGGAGGGAAATAGCTGACTTCTAAATTGTTCGGGGTTACTTCACGAAAATCAGAAAAAAAATTGATTTGTCAATTTTTATTGAAAAAAAACCCCTAAGGACTTCTGCTTTTAATGCAGTTTAAATTTTAATTCTAACTACATCCGAAGTATTTCAGAAACCTAAATGATGGTGCTAGAGTTCTTTTTTTAAAAATATTTACTTTAAAGTGTGATTTCTCAAAAGTATGCATCATAACATCCAAAAGGAACATTTTCAAAAACTATATAAAACTGTATAAATAAATAATTTAATGAGAATTTTTTGTGTGTGTAGAAAAAGTTACCCAAAAAACTACGGGTTAAAGTATGCACGAAATCTCATTATTTGAAAGCTTTTCCCATTGTAATCCGCATATGATTTTTTTAAAAACACCTACTCAAATATTTTGCAAATGCTCTTATTAATAAAATAATAATATTGTGCTTAAAAATTGGGGATTGTATGACTAGTAATTTTTTAAAAAATATGACCCATAAACTTAGTACTTTTTAAGATTATGAAGAAAGAGAAAAGGCTGCCTGAAGTGACCAAGAAATCCAGTATAAGAAATCACTCATTTGTTGTAACATTTGAGCAAGTAAATATAGTAATAAATATCACTCAAATTATATATAATGCTTGAATAATAAGACAAGTATTATTTTCTGTGTCATAAAACATTCATGTATGTAACAATGAATACAGTATACATCGAAAATTCTTAACTGAAAGAAAATCGTGAAGATTTATGTTATAAATGGGCATCAATGTTAATAAATTACACATCCTGCTCTTATCCAAACAAAGTGATAAGTTCTGACGTGGAAGCAGCATAAAGAAAAGAAAAGGACATTTCAAAAGGCTAGATAGTGTTATAGAAATAATTAGTTATTGTGATGTTCCTGTTAGCAACGTTTATGAAAAAGTTAAGGTTAATTTCTAAATGAATAATGATTAATAATTTTTATTATGATATAATCAACAATTTGACATAGAAGTATTACAAGATACAAGCTTTTATATATTTGGAATATTGACAACTTTACATTATTATGTATTGACTTTTACAATATAGTATCCCAACTTGTAAGATGCATAACTCTTTTTTTAATGTGATATATGATGCTGGATTATTCTCTTCCTTTGCAATAAAATAATTAAATTTGCGACAAAACATGTTTTCCCCCCAAAATGTTTTGTTGGCTTGCTCTTTGTATATATAATATATTGTTTCAAGTGTGTTTTTTGTTAGCATAACATCAATGCCAGTTTTTAATATTGTAAATCATTCTATTTATTTTTGAAAAACGTTTTAGATGGATTTATTTAACTATCTTTCGTTTTATTATATATTATTGACTTTTGTATTCTTTTTATATTTTATTTTACAAAATTTAGTTGTTCTTTAACTTGTCAACATTTTATATTTTTTAACCCTTAACATCTTATGAACTTCTAACAACGTATCCAAATATACTTCTTTTCACCTGCGTTCCCTTAATCTTTCCTAATACATCGTGACTTGTTCCATAAAGCCACAATCAGTCCATTTGATCCTTGTTATTAATTTAATTAATATTAGATTAGTACATATTATTACCAAAAAGCTAGTTGAAATATTTTCTTGATAAGCTGTGGTGTAAAAATAAATAATATTGATATATGTTTAAAGCTTTGACCGACACTGGTTATCATAAATTGAGAAAAAATCACAAAAATGACAATAATTCAAAAAGTTATGCGTAGAATTTAATGAAATTTATACACATTACGCAACACATAGGAAGGTATAAAATAGCATAAAAAGAAATCACTTGCCAATTATGATCTCAGAGAAATCAGCATATGTATACAATGCACAAATCGGATGTGCCAGTTTGGTGGAG
Source organism: Trichonephila clavata (assembly GCA_019973975.1). Taxonomy (NCBI): domain Eukaryota; kingdom Metazoa; phylum Arthropoda; class Arachnida; order Araneae; family Nephilidae; genus Trichonephila; species Trichonephila clavata. The sequence continues at coordinate 5,018 of BMAO01017988.1, read as the reverse complement.
AAAAGTACCTTTTATATGGGGTATGAACGCCCAAGCAGCAAAAGAGCACATGTTATGTATGAAGCTCTCAAATATATATATATATATATATATGTGGTCTATTAATTCTGTAGGAAGTGCATGCCATTGCTCTTCAAAGGCAGTTGAAAGCGTGGCTAAATCCTAGGAGTGGGATTGCGAGCAGCTACACGTCGTCCTTGATCGTCCCAAACATACTCGAGTGGGTAAAGGTCCGGTGATAGAGCTGGCTGCATGCGCTGAGTTGTTTCCACACAATGCACAATATAAGCATCCACGGTGCGAGTCCTGTTTAGTCTCACATTATCATCCAGAGCACAAAATCCTCCCCTATTGCCCCGGCATAAAGGTGCACATAAACATTCAGGATGTCATCTGTAAAGGTGTGAGAGTTAACATTTCGTCGAGAAAGGATATGAAGGTCTGTATGTTCACCCAAAGAGATACCACTTCAAACACAGACTCTGCCTAAGCCGTGTGTATCTCTTTCACGGTTGTGCCATGGATGAAAACAAGTTCTAGCTTCTATCGAAATTAAAATGCGCTTACTATCGCATTCGAGGCTAAACCTGGACTCATTCATAAAGGGAACAGCCCTACATTGATCACGCTTCCAGTGAACATGTAAACGTTTCCGCTTATGGCTTGGCGTAAACGGAACAAATTGCTGGTCGCCTTGCATAAAGAGTACGTTTGTGAAGTCTTCCGCGCACGGTTAAACTTGATACCAACCTTCTGAATCTTGTAGCGAGGGAAATGATGATAATTATGATGATGAATGTGCAAAGGAACCAAGCTCACCCGAAGGGGATTTAGAGCTACAATCCGATCCCTCGAGAAACAACCACCCTTACGTCCAGTCTGTATTGTAAAAAATCAAAGTTTACATTTTACATAATTCCAGCTTTCTTACAAAAACATAAAAAATAAAAAATATGCAAAACAAATGCACCAAAAAGACAACAACAACAATAACAAAAAAGGTCAGGAAGCAAAAATAATAATATTTAAAAAAAATTGTTTCTTTGGAATCAAGCTTTCAGTTTGCGTCACAACTTCCTGTTGTTATTTTTAACAGCACCGGAAGGAGGATTACTTTTTTTTGACATCTCCTAACCCATTAAATTTTTTAAAGAATGATAAAGCAAGATAGCAGCAGTGAAAAATAAATAAAGATAGAGAAAAAAAGGGGAGGGAGAGGAATTATTGAATTTTATTGGGGATATCTTTTTTTTTTTTGCTAAAAAAACCAAGAAATTAACCACAAAGTATACAAAATTTTTTAGGAAGAGTTAAACCAGGAAGCTGCAATATATTGCGTGAGAAATATAAATAGGGTTTGTAGATTAAGAAGAGCAGAGAGATCTGAGTTCACTCGGATTTATTTACTCGTGCACATAATGACAAATATAAGCCCTCTGCACTCGTAGTAGGTGGCTGTCCTTGGCTGAATCTCCTTGATGCCAAATCCATAGTTAGTAACTGTTGCCAAAAACTATGAATCACAGACTGATTCCCATTCAGCCGTCTAGTCACTTCTGTCTGACTTTGTCCTGCCTCTAATCTCTCAATAACTCACCATCGCAGTCCTTCAGTCAAATGATATGTCTGGAGGCCATTGCTACAATTTTACTATACCAGATTTCTAATCTCAGACACGCAGTGACAATTGTCGTTTTGCTCTGAGACATCCATTTTTATGCTCCTCACAAATGACGTATTGGGATTGCATCACCACTATTTTGTACAATGCACTATCGTTCAGCTTCTTTTACTTACCAGCATATTCATAATTTCATTAAGATTGGCTTATTTTTGTGCAAGTTATCACTAGTTTGGGTCTTTGTGGAAACCCTTATCACGTTTTAGGACCCATTCTGCGTATAGTTTAATGTTTAGAAAATGATTTCTCAGAGGAACATCAATTTTAAGGTCTTTAAACATTAAACTAGCTTTTAAATTATTAATTTCTCTCATCCTCACCATCAAGATCATTATCTAAAGATTTTTTGCATTAAACAACTCACCGATCTATATCCTTAACCATTTGAGTCCCGGGGGTATTGAATGAGTGAGTGAATATTAACGTCGCAATGTTCAGCTACACGAGAGCTTTTAATGACGGACCTCGTAATTTTGAGCCATGGTCAAGTGACGAGGACGACACCTGAGCTATCACCCCCTCTACTAACTACCACACCACACGGACGGGAAAACGTTTGAGCTCTGGACAGATTTAATGTACATCGCTCCTCTACACGGTGGGTCTTCAGTGGTACTGGGCTTGAACTCATGACACGGAAGCCCCGAGTCCGTTACATTGACCACTAGGCTACTGCGGCCTCCAGGGGGTATTGAAAAAACACTGTTTAAGAACCCCAAACCGAATGAGTCTCAGAATGAGTACGAAAAGACCCAAGCAGCTCGATAGTGATTGTTTTATTTTAAGTCGAGTAATACCAAGTGCGCGATAGCACTTTGTTCATTTTACACCGGTGATTCCCAATCGGAGCTATGGCATTGTTTTACTTATTGTAAAATGTACTATTTACATTAAAAAGAGCTGTTTAATGTAATTCGTTCAGAAATTCTGAGCGCGCGACTTCAACAATCGGGAACGCACCGTCAGTTGTCCATAATGTTCGAAATGTACTGGGTTTTCTAGGCATAAAATCTCAACAGCGCGATCGCGTTGCTTGGGACACAGACGGTTAAAACATTTTCCTTTATTTTCTTACAGAACGTGACAATTTGTGATTCTAATTCTTGTAAAATAAGAAATGCAGTCGTTTTTGGTACTAAACTAAAACTAATACCAAAAACGACTCCATTTCATAGATTCAAACGAAATTTTCATTTGCATAGGATGCCTGAAGTGACAATTTAAAATTAATATTATAACATGAATAAAGTTTCAAACTATTTTTAAAACATATTTAGATTATAATATTAATTTTAATTTGTCACTGGAGCATCCTGTGCAAATAAAAACTTTGCTTGAATCTATGGCTATTATCGCTTCAAAATTCTATTAAAAGCCTCTTACTTTTTAAGGTGCGATTTGAAACAATAGAAATCTTTCTGGTTGTGTATGAAACTTTTTTTCTTCCAATTATTTATTCTTTTTATTTAACATTAAAATTTTGATAATCAAAATTTTATAAAACTGCTTAAAACTATATTAATTCTTCTGTAACATTTATCTGATAAGTTCTCTTTCATTATAAATAAAATTAAAAAAAAAAAAAAAAAAAAAAAAAAAAAAAAAAAAAAAAAAAAAAAAAAAAAAAAAAAAAAAAAAAAATTAAAAGTACATATCAGCAAAAAAAAAAAAAAAAAAAAAAAAAAAAAAAAAATATATAGACATATAAGTTAATTTATAAAATTATAAATACTGTTTTTTTTTTAATTGTGAATCGTTTGAATGAAATCAAGATTATAATAAAACGCCGGATAGCTCTGCATCTTATTTTCTTATCGTCATGAAATCCTTATTCAATTTAAATATAATTGTATGGTGTGTGACTGTGATATTATGTTTTAGGAAAGCCGAGTCCATACCTCTCCTGGTGGAGGTGTCAAGAACCATTAAAAGGAGGGACTCCAGTCTCGTCCCACGGGCAAGTGAGGAGCGACTACATATTTATTCCAAGGAGATCAGATCTCCGTACAACGTTGACCTGTAAATCTGTCAACAATAACATAACAGCACCCATTACAGTTTCAGTCCAGATTGATTTGTACCGTGAGTACACTTTATGTATATTACTTTATATGTAAATTGAACCGAACTTTAAAGTAGGGCTTTTGACAAATGTACTAAATTGACAACAAACCGAATATGCCAGTAAAATATGTTTCGAATTTTATAATACTTCTTGATTTTTAGGAGTATGTTAGATAGATAAAATGTCATAACGGAAGAAATCACTATATATTGAGGTCGAATAGAAATCATATGAAATCAGAAAAATTTCCATCTCTCTAAGCAGATCCAAAATGAATTCAATACATCATAAAAATGAAATGAAATACTATTACTTCATATAATATTCTTCATAAAAATTATTTTAAAATGTATGTTTTCATAAATATAGTTATTTTTAAAAAACAGCTATTATTAAGTTATTTTCAAATGTATTAAGATATATGCGTAAGAGTTTTATGAATTTATTTGCTTAAAATCACTAATGCAGAGTAAATTAATAGTTAAGAATATACAAGAAAAGTATTCATTGGAAATAATACATATTCTACTTAAATTAAAGCTCTCTGTTTATTATTCAAAAACAATTATATATATATACCTTTCTTACGTTTTTATATAACCACAAAAGCATCGAATTATAAAAATTTAGAAATGCAATAATTCTTAATTTTTTTTCGGATTATTTAAACGTAAAGGAAACGAATTCTAAGAATATTATTGCCAGATTTTGAAGTACAAACAGCATTGATACTATTATATTAATATAATTTTAGCAAATGAGACAACGCTACTTGCTAATATTTACTCAAGTTTTATCTCTCCTTAGTGCATTACATATTTATTAAAATCATTGTTAGATATATGAATGATTAAAATACAACGAGTCATCTGGTAGGACATTATCAAATCCTGTTGCAATGATGGACATCCAATCCAGGTACTTTAATGATATTTCAATAATTTCTAATCTACATAGACTTTATTTTAAATTCAAATATAGTCAGTTCATCAAAATTAATAATCCAGTCTGATGTTAAGATGAGAGGATATAATAATTTTCAAAATATTCATTATGTTTCAAATAGTGTGTTATTCAGATCAACTCTAATAATTTTAGAAAATACTGAAGACTAATATGGTATAATTAAAACTTTTGTTCAGAACTCAGTAACAATTACCAGCTTTATCAGAATAACATGAGAATACAATGAAATGAAAACGAATCGTTTCAGTATAATAAGAGTAAAAGTGGTATACGCGTAAGTCACTAAATGAAAAAAGCAACCAGAAT
>BMAO01017987.1:0-101687 GCA_019973975.1 Trichonephila clavata | reverse complement strand
TTAGTCCCGAACTATAGAATATCGCGAGGAAATTTTCAAATTGCTTTTCCGAATGTGAAGGAGTTTCAGCACAATGTTGCCTATCTCCCAAAACTAAAAAAAAAAAAAAAATTGAACACTACTAACAGAGGAGATTTAAGGTTAAATCTGACAAAATTGATACCAAATGTTGAAAATTTGATATTGTAACACCAGATCCTCCCATTAAAATCATTTGTTTATTGTTTAGTTATTTTATTTAACAGTATTTTTATATTAATTAACTTTTAATTTAATTAATTCACAGTGATTTTTAAATTTTAAACACTATACTTCATTACAGTTAGAAATTTAATTCTTTGAACGTAGGGGTAGTAGTACCAGCTGTCAAAAAGACAGTTAAGTTGATAAATTTGCAAAAACTCAATATTAATTAAGCAGGGGTCTATCCCAAACATTGCCCCCTGAAAAACATGACAAGGGGTCTATGAGACAAAAAAGCTTGGGAAATATGTTTTGAAGAGTCCAGCAAAAAACAAATGATTTATTACATATATAGTGAAAATCACTTAACACGAAACTGAAGGGACTGAAATATTTTTTTGAGAATTTTGTTAAAAGAATTGCGTGTTAAGAGATAGTACAAAAAAAAAACATATCAACAAAATTAAGTTTATCAGAGCTTATTTTATCTACATCGAAATATATGCATGTATTTCATAAAAATCAGTGAAACAAAAACATTCACAAGAATTAAATTAAAATTAATACAAAATTTTAAAGTTTTTTGAAAAAACAAAACATTTATTGAGTTTTTGGAAAATAATCTAATATTTTTCTTTGCATTGGCTTTTTTAGCATCAAACTGTCAACAAAGTGTTCGATGTCGTTCATTTTGTTATTCATTTCACCATTGAAATCGTGTGTGTGTCTTAAAACTGCGCACACTTTGTATTGTGTTAAGATAAAAGCACTGCAAATTTCTAAATCTTTAGTGAAAAACAAATATGAAAAAAAAAAATGTTTTGTAAAAAGTCACGCAATTAAATATGTTACTATCTGGTATTTTCAAATCAGGCCATATATTCAAGGGAAATCTACACAATCTTTCATAATACTTATTATCTAATGTCTTAAATTTAATCATTTGCATTTTTTTTCAACTATCTTTTATAAACTAGGAAACTGCATTTCATGAAAGGTTTCTGTAATATACTCCTGGGTATAAAAAGCTGCACTTTGAGCAATAATCCTATATGTTTAATTAGAACATTAATTTTTATTTTATATTAAAATATTTTTTGTATCTTTTATTGTTTTTTAAAGAGCCGCAGCTGAGTTGTTGATTTGAATTTTGATTTTAGCAAAGGTCTATCATGTGAAACTCTGCACGTGCTAATTATAACGTGAAACGGGTGGTATTGTGTACAAGTTAGGATAATACTAGTTAGCGACCCAATTTATGTGCCACAGTGGTTGTCAAGCTTTTTAAACTCACGTAATCCTTAGAACTATAAGGTATTTTCAGGACGCTCCATTCCACACACACACACAAATACTATAAAGAATGCAATTATATAAAAAAATGATATTTTGAAGTAGATCAACATGTTATAGGTACTTCATGTAAAGACAATTTTTAAAAAAAGTACTATATTTTTCATCAAAATTTTTACTGTTATTTTTCAATATAATTTATAATCACTAGTAATATTAATTTGTGATCTAAGTAATACTTACTCATGTGTTATATTCAGTAACTAGAATATGTGCTTGTTATACAAACTGTTAAAGTCTAAATCTATTGAAATCATCTGCAATCACATTTCATATTCTCTCTCAGTGTTTCATTTTTTTTTCTTATATTTTGTTCTTTTTTTTTCCCGCAGATACATTCAAAAATGTTTTTCCATTTAAATGCATAGTTTTGAGAGGTATTAAAATGTTTAAAACTGTGAAACAAATCCCATGTATTTTGCATGAACTTACATCCTAAAATTTAGGAGCTGTTCTTGCGTAAACTTAGATTTTAATGGAGAATCTGATGATCTATTAAAAGTTACTTCTCTTTCATTATAGGTATTATTTCCGCAAACGGAAAAAAAATGCATTTTCCATTAGAAAACTATTTAGCTTTACAGGACATTGTACTAACGAGTATAAAATCATTTCATTGAACTCCGGAATAGTAAGCAATAGAATATAATGTTAATAAATTCCAATTAATTATGCTAATCAATATTTAAATTTCATTCTAGATAAGGGCTTTGAAGATTTGACTTTCTTCTTAAATCCTAAAAATGATTTTACTTTTTAAAAGGATAGGGATACTAAGGATTTAAATAGATAAATATTTTTTTGCTAATAAAATTGAAATTTTGCTGATATTTCTAACTAAGCAGTAATAATCAAACAAAAAAGAAATTCATATTTTATTGAATTTTACTGTTTGAGGTAAAAACTACAGTATAATGACAAAAAAAAACCTTTGTATGAGAAATAAAAAATCCAGTTAGTTTTTATTTTTTACAAATTTAGAGAAATGCATGATTGGTCTGTTAAGTATATTAATTTAAATTTTTTTTCTCATTTTTGCATTCTATCCACAAAATTATCATATTAATCATATTTTTATTGGATCTAGTCTATAACTAAATCTAAAATCTAATGTTAGAATTTTTTGAAGATTGACTATGATCTCTGAAAAGATCTCAATCGTATTGATTAAACGTTTATTTTTGTTTTGTAAAGAGAAAAGTGATTTCTAAAAACATTCTTTTTTCACATTCAAAATTTCACTGTTAGTATAATTTTCAGCATTTAGTAGCATTAATATATTTTTAAAATCCAATTCTGAGTTTTTGATATTTGTATGATATTTTTAAATATGCAATAACACTTTTTTAGAAAATTGTGGGTTATGGAACACATAAATTTAAATATCTTTCCATAGAAAGTATGCAAATTTTGTTTTAGTTTTTACATCGATATTCAAACTAAATAAATTGTAATTTTGTCTTTAATTGCAGTTGAAGTTGGTTGAATTACTGAAATATTGTTAAGATCAGCCAATTCTTTATTTAAGTCATTTGAAAATCTAAACAAAAATACCCAGAACTCGCAAAAGCGAATCATTTAGACACTCTCTTTGGGGGATGGGGAGAGAAAAAACGGACATGGCTATGACCGGTCAGCTAAAGATCTTTATCAGAGAAAGAAAAGGGGTCCTATTAAAAAATTTCACAGGGAGCAGCTTTTGCTTGAACAATAGAGAAGGGTCGTTTTATCCAAGGGGTCAAATTCTGCATAATACAACACAGTACTGGTTTGAGATGTTGGGAGGTTTCTTCCGCCAAAGGGGAAGGAAAGTGTTCATAGAGGCAACTAATTGCTTAACCCCTCTCCAACGGCTTTTCATAGTATTTTTAGCATTGACAACATGAATCCTTATCTGACAGAATGTAGCTGGATTTATAGTTTGTAAAATGCCTTACTTCGAAAGAGAGACAGGCAAAAATGAGAAAATATAAAACAGTAGGGTGTGGAAATGGCAAGGTCAAAATCAACGGTCAAGCAGTTTTAAAGAGAGCTCATCGATTGTGTGGGGACAGAAAGACAAGCAAAACTGTTCTTTTTTTTTACTCGTGTAAAAGGGGATATTTACCATACAAGGGATTACTCTTTCTTCTTTTGTAATAACTATCAAAATTCAAATACCAGAATATTGAATAAACTTAAAGCATAATATAAGAGATTAAATCACGAAGGATTTTCACTTTGAATTCAAGCAAAATAATTAAAATTAAGAAGGAGCTCAAACAATTAAATTTTTCTTTTGTGTGAAAATCATTAACTTTTCCTTTTGACCCCACTTAAACAAATGAATATTGCTGTTGCATTTTTTTAATAACAGCAATAATATTTTCTACCCATTTTTTGATGCACTCCTCAATAAAGTTATTTTCAAATAAACAAAAATTTCTAATTAAATTTATATTTTATTTAGATCAAAAACATCGTAAATTTAAAAAAAAACTTATTTGTAGCAAAATCTAATGTCTACATACAGTAGAGCATATAAACATTTTTCAAGGGGGAAGGGTCCATTGTAGAAAGTTCCCCAACTTGTATCATACCTCAAGACAAAACCAATTAATTCTTCTGATTTTGTTAACAAAAAATAGTAAAAAATAAATTACTGAATTAATAGCTAGCATTAATTAATAAAATAAATTGTAATTACAAGTACTTAATTAAATTTTGCATTATATACATATAGGATTATCATCAACTGAAAAAAACTCAAGCGCTTTGGAGGGGGTCACCCCCCCCCCCTTGTGTGCGCCATTGTGTACATATCTTTTCACTTTTTAGCAAAATTTTTGAAATTTATGGGAAAGGGAATACATAAACGATACATTTAAAAAAATAAAATTAAAGTATAAATTTGATTTCTTTTACGTGAAAATCTAATTTTTTTTCTGTCGAAAGGAGTAATTGAATTCTTTCTGAATATTTATACGATGTTGAAAAGAAAATATATAATACTTTTAAACTCGTTTTATAATTCAGTCTAAGAATTAGTGGCATGCACATACCTCTTTGGGGGGGGGGAGAGGGGTAAAAAAACACGTAGACCTAAGCGCGAAGGCATAAGCTAGATGGCGAAAATTAAAAACTTGTTTGTCTAAGGAGGGGTATTGAACTCTCAAACCCTCCCCTTGTGTGTGTGTGTGTGTGTGTACGCCACTGCTAAGAATTAATTGTATAGTGAATACATTCTCTTATATTTGAAGTTAATGGGGAATCCCAATAAGTTGGATTCAGATACACAAAAAATTGCTATACTTACACTATAAATCTATTTAACAAAATGAATGGATTTGTGTTTGATATATATAAAAAAACAAACCATTGAATTGCACTTTAATTAAAATATTCTTTACTATCTGGATTGAAATTAAAGTTTTGTCTGAAATTATAAAGTCAAGATATCTATCTTCATTAATTAATATATTTCCTTTTTATTATAATCTTCATTTGAAAATGTTGAAGTAATGAAATTCAATAACATTTGCATTTAATTTTCTTGTTGATAATAAGTGTTCCAAAGTGGTAGTAAAAATTTTCTTTCTTGTAGTAAACTCTGACGGCAAGTTTTCCTCATTCTGAAGCACAATTATTCCTACATAAAAAATGCAATAATGAAGTAAATTTGACAATATCAATTAAATTGACAATTACTGGATAGATATTGCAATTTTAAATTTTTATACAGCTTTCGCAGCCAGCAATACTCATAAAAAATGAATTATTTTCAAACTATACATAGTTTATTAACTAAAAAATGAAATAAATTTTTTTAAATGTATTTAAATAATAAAAACTACAAAGACCCATTAATTTTAAAAATAAAATTTGAGATAACATATAGAACACAAACGTATATTTTTTTGCGGCAGTTTCTGAAGAAAAAAAAATGAATATAGAATTTTTTAGAAATATTCCCAAATTTTATATTGGAAAGATAGCTGCATTTTTAAGAATAACATCAAAGCTACTTTTGTATTTGTATAAATACATTTTGAAAAAACGAATGCAAAGAATGATAGCATTTAATTTTGACTCTTATTTCTTTATTGTGAATGTGGTGCGGCAGTTAGGGAAGGATGTACCCATCTTCCGTCATCCTCTTCCTCTTAAAAATGTGTAGAAATAGCATTTCCAATAATTAAATATCAAACAACAAATTTTAAATTAAAACAAATGTAAAAATTGTTAATAACATTATTCAAGAAAGTAAGAGAGAGATATATATATTTACATCGCACTATAAAGCTGCACGAACGCTATTGGTGAAGGTCCTCATTATTTTGAACTATGGTCACGTTTTGAGGAAGACACCTCAGCTCTCCTAACTTCCACACCACACCAACGAGAGGAATTGGACCCCTCGACATATTTAACGTGCATCGGCCGCCTTTGCACGGCGGGTCTTCAGCGGTACCAGGCTCAAACTCATGATACGCCAGCTACGAGCGGGTGACCTTGACCATTAAGCTACCACGGTCTAGTGGTCAAGCTGCTCATAAAAACTGGCAGTGCATACATAATTCGATTCAAGGGAATTATAGAAAAAATAACAATTGTGAGAAGTTGAAAAGTTTTATTAATATTTTATCTAAAAAGTTTCAAAATTAAAAAAAAAAAGAAGAAAAATTTGTAAATTATTTTTTATTGAAATAAATTTTGCAGTCAAAATAAGCTTTTCATTTTTTAAAAATTTTATTAGCATACCTGTGTAAATCAAATATTAATTTTTAACATTAAAATAATGAGTAGTCAAAAATAGTTTTTGAAGATATTAGAAATACTAACATAAAAATATATATGTATATAGCATTTATAAAAAGTTTAATCGTTAAAATTTTCAAAATAACAGTATATGAAAATCACAGTATAAGTAGAAAATAGTTTTATTGAAAAAAATAAAATGTAAAAACTTAAATATATATATATATATATATAAATAGATTTATAGAAAGTAAACATAGTATGTAATAATAAATAAAGATAAGAGAGAAAATTTTTTAAAAATTAAGTTTATTTATATATTTAATACTATTTTAATAAATTTCAATAATATTTATTTCATGTTTAAATATAACGAGATCTCCTTACTTTTAAAAAAATACCAATTGTTTCAAAAGAAAATTAGAAATTTTATTTTAAAAAAAAAAGAATTATATGTGTAATGGAACTGCTTTTGAGCGCTTAATATAAAAACAAATTTCTTATATCTTAATCTTTTCAAATAAAATCAAAATATTGTTCAAAAACTAGTTGAAAATTTCTACCCTGAAATACAAATATTAAAAATTCATTTTTTTAATGTATTCTATTTAAAAGTTGTAATTGTATTTCGAACTCTTTTTTGTGGTGGAAGCCCACAATTTCTAACTCTTTTACTCTAACTTAGTGATGCAGTCAGACGTAAGAAGATCCAACAGACGGGCAACCACATTTGAATGATACTCGCGCTGCTTGGCGTTTTTGGCGTATTCTGAAGCTTGAAAAAGCCCTTGTTTCTGAAGACATCCCAGAAATTTTATGATCTCTTGATAATAGATGGCAGCATGAGAGTTAAATTTCATGAGCGCCTTTATCATCCAATCAGCAAGTACTTTCGTGTTTACACAATGTGAAATCTAGCCGCCTGTAAGAAATGGTGGGAAATAGCTGCTATTAGTTATATTTGGCTAAGATTAGTAGTATCTTGGGATTTTCAACTAAAGCCAGCTAACCAGAGAGTACTCTTTTATATAATTAGGATTAAAAATAGTTAAAAGAAATATCCCTCAAAAATTTGATCTTTTAAATAAAATATTAAAAAAAAATTATATCGATTAAATTATTTAGCATATCATACATATCGTAATCGCAACATCACCGCAATGAAGATGAAGTGAAATAGTTCACACACAAAATATATATCCCACAGCATAATATTGTTAGGAAGCATGCTAAGTACATTAATAATGCGCAACTTTTGTATATCTTTATTTTATGTTGTTTTTATACCACCTTTATTATTTTCTATATCTAATTAATTAAGGTTATGGGAAAAGATTTGGGAACATTTTTATTTAAATTTAATTCTGTTTCTTTTGCTGCTTAGTAGCATTATATAAATCTTAACATGGCCGACTCATCTGATTCGGAAAATATAACTCCTTTGCATCAAATTATTTCATCATGTACCGGTGCTTTATTGACTTCAGTTTTTGGTAAGTATTTTTGATTCTTTTTCAAATAAAAGTCAGTAGTCGTTGAATTTTGAATCTGCAATGTCAGGTTCACCTGAGCAAACCCAATTATTTAAATACCACTAATTTGTTAAAATTTTCCAGTGTTTTCCCCATTTTTTAACGAATTATTTGATAAATTTATTGAAAAGTGCAACTTTTTCTGAGATTGGTACAAATGGGGAATATATCTTTAAACGTCACTTTGAAACTCTTGAAGTTTGTATGAATTAAAATAGGATCCAATCATTTATATCTTTTCAGCTTTTAATTACAGCACATTTTTTTTTAAAAAAAATCGAAATCCTTAGCTTATGATTGCTTTGTTCAGCATTGTAACTACATTTAAATAAAAGTTTGCGGATTACTAAAAACTTCACTGAAATAAATTTTTATGTGTATTTTTGAAAGGATAATCCTGTGAGTTTAATCCTGTCTTGACATATAAAATTTTCAGAATTAAATGCAGATTAAGTTCATATTTCTTCTCTTTTAGAGGTCCAATGGCAGAAATATTTTGGGGCTTAAAATGTTTTAAGTTAAATCATTTTCCAATAAAGACGTCTTCGAAATCTGTTTTTATGACTACATTAAATTTATTGATGTTTTTGTATCTTTCCTGAATTATATTTTTTGATAATTTATTGAATGGCTATGATTGACATTAGAAGCTGGACAACTTTGATATTTTAAATTAGTTGTGATTAAGTATTAGAGATTTTAATCAATAATTTTGTTAAGTTAATTTGTTAACTGGATTTTAAAAAAGTGGTATGTTATGAAAGCATACTTTATGAAAATGCATTGCTAAATTTTTTTGAGATAAGATCAGTATATTCTAAAATACAAACTGTATATCGATGATTACATATAAACCTGTTACCATATAGGTTTTCTTTAACCCCTTAATGGTTGCATAATTTTGAAGAAAACTGTCATAAAAGTGCCTATTTTTTTGTTCAAGAAATTTATATATAATGAATTGTATGTTCAATGTAAGTACACAGTCGATTCTTGATAATTCAAACTTTCGATAACACGAACCTCTCGATAATTTGAATTATATTCTCAGTCCCTAGAAAAACTCTTATTTATTTTATGATATTTTGAACTAAAACAATTTGTTTTAATACACTCAATATTTCGAAGTAAAATCTGTAGCTGGCCAGACTACAACACACTATAATTCGAAGTTTTCTTGTAAAACTCTCGACAATTCGAACATTCACTATCCTGTGCAGTCCTGTAATAAACAGATTGGAGCTTACAAGTTTTGGATTGTGTTGTCTCTGCATGTCTCCCCTGTAATGTAGCCCCTTTGATGACCATTTGTCTTCTACCCCGTCTTAGTATTTTGCAGTTCCACATGTGAAAAGACACTTTTTTTTGTTTTCATTCCTTTAAGTGGATTATAGACTAACTGCACCTGTTTTCCATATCTTTCGTTTAACACATGGCCTTGCTACACATGTGTTCAGAAAAGATGGTCTGCTATTGCGAAAAAGATACATAGGGATGTATACGAATATATTCTTTTAATACAGAAATTTTAACTTCTGTAAAATGTTTATACTGTATAATATGTACTTTTTAAAAATAGTTAAAAATAATTTTATACTTATGTACAATTGTTGTTTTATTACATAGTTTCAAATTTGAATGCTTTAGAAAAAAAATTTCTTTCTGTGTATTTTGGGAACTTTTTCTGCCCTCTTGACAATTCAAAGTTTTTCATTGATCGCGCCAACTTCAAATTATCGGGAGTTGACTGTATTTTAAAATTTTGGATAAATTTTCAGCTGGAAATGCAGAAATAATTAATTTTTTTAGAGTAGCCAAAAATTCTGATTGTTATTATTGAATGTTAGTTTTCAGGTAAAGAGAAAAAAATTAAAAAAACATATGTTTTAAACATTAAATGAGAATTTTAATACACTTATGCACTTAAGTAAGATTTCTTGTGAGAAATTTCAAAGCATGAGATGTAAAGGCCAACATAACAGGTAAATAGTACTGATCCATCATCACTGTTCTCAGATTCTCTAACTGAACTTTCAAAACAATCAGTTATTTCAGAATCCCTCTCGAGACCATTTATTCACTAACTCCATAATGTATATAATATTTAAAAAATATATTTTTTACAAAAAACGCAACCCACATGTATTCACGAAGAGCAGATCTAAATAACTGAGCTAAGGTTACAAAAACATAATGCTAATATGTATGTTTGATTGTGCTAACATCTAGTTTAAATTAAAATATATATAACTATCTCTAAACATGTTACTAATTATCTGGCACTGCCTTCTGGAGAGAAATAAACGTGATTCCGAGCATAAGAAATAGTTTTAATCTTTTTAGCGTGTTACTTTTGAACACTCCAGCCCTGAAATAGAGGGGGAAATTGAACCCTGTGATAGTGACGGGGGCAAGAAGAAAGGGTTTAATACTAATTGCATTGGGTGCGTACAATGTACTTTTTTATTTTTTAATTATACAGAAAATGCATTTGAATGTAATAGCCACTAAAATATAATTTTTAATTCAATTTCCTTTTCACAAAAACTATAATGAAGTTATTATTTTAATTAATGGATCTCTAATAAAAAGTGGTGTATGGACAGGGCAGCTGAGTAATCATGGGTGTAAACTCGCAGCCTCCGGTGTTGCTGTTGATTTATAAGTTTGAATTCTGGTGCCATTAAAGACCCATCTTGCAGAGGGGCTGATGTATGTTAAATCTGTCAAAACTCAGAATCCTCACGCAGGCATGATGTGGAAGTTTGGTGATGGGGGTGTTAGCTCAAGTGTCATCCTTGGCACTTGGTCGAAATTCAAAATTATGAAATCCATCACCAATCGCCCTCATTTTGCTTCAGTGTGTGATGTTAATATTTATTCAACCAATCAAGACTAAATATGTGCTGAAAATTATTAATAATTCCTTTCTCACTTATATATTCCTGAAAGAGTCTGAATTCATTGATGTGCAAAATCTTAAGAACTTTTGGTATCAACAAAAGATTTAATGAGGACCTTAAAATATTGGTAAATAATAAATATTTGGCAATGCTGATGTCTTGTGAATCTATATCTTGTGACACAAAATAAATAATAAAATCACAGCTTGATTGGTTATAATTTGAATCACTATATGTTCTGTTATAGAAATTAAAACATGTCATTGTCACACAACACATCACATTAAACATATTTACTTTTTGAAGTTATACTTCTTTTGGGACGTTAGGGAAAAATGATCAGAGTAAATTTTTTTCGATGCACGTGCACAGCGTCACAGATGTGACCGTCAAGGATCTGACGACACCACACGGATGCACACCGTCATGACACTGATGCGCGCGCACACTGTTGTCTAATAACTTTGGAAGTTATTGAGTGATCTTGGCAAAATGGGTGTCGATCGAATTGCTGTGCCTCCCTCTATATGTGTTTGGGATAGGGGAGGGCTTGCACACTAAAATATCAGTCATCCATGTTATTGCTATGGGGTAGGAAATTTTATAACATGCCTCTTTTTTGGTGCTAGGGGGACTGATATTTGGGGGATCGTAATAACTATTGTTATAAACCATATCTGTTGGGAGGCATACCCCAGTTGCATTCCCTCCTCTACAGCTTTTTGGCCAATATCTCGGCACCCGAGCCTCAGAGTACATTCGGACCTGGCTCATTCAATCCCTTTCTGTCTCCTCTTCCAGTTATTTTATTTCATGCTCATAGGGCTAATTCTTTCAGTTTTTAAATGTTTTAAAATTTTTAAACTTTTTGAATTTATTAAAATTTGCAATATCATGGATCCTGTTTGAGTCTCGAACTTGAGATTTGAACCAACTGTTCCACTCGTAGAGACCCATCCAGTCATCTAGTTCATTCCCATTGTGTAGGCATGAGGAGGGCTTAAGCACTAAAATATCATGTCCCATGACCTATGGGACTGGAAAAAATTTCACCTCCCTAAGGAATTGAGCTTGGGACTTGATTTTTGGAGGTCCACCATATTTTCGTATTAGTGTGAGCTTTACGTGGAATTGGCCCCCATGTTATTGGTCCCTATCCTATTGTCTCTGGGCGGGGGTGTTTAAATTTGTTTAAATCGTGATTCTCTCGTGTTTAGCTGGTCTGATTTACTTCAGGTTGGTATCGTTCAACTCTGTTCGTGAACACCTTTTGCCCTTGGCCCAGCTTGTCCTGCTCAAGATTTTTAGAAAGATTTTTATAGCAACTTTTTAAATTTGTTTAAATTCACAATATCTTGGCTCCTGGAATTATATTATTGGAATATTTACCATAAATACATAATGAATCAAGCCCAGTGGCTTAGTAGTAGCGTATTGTGGTTCCACGCCACAGGTTTGGGGTTCAAACCCTGGGATGGGCAAGGTTGACTCAGCCTTTCATCCCTTCAGTGGGTGGATAAATGAGTATCAAGCTTCCTTGGGAACTAGACACTGGGGGTTTTACTTTAGACTGGCCCCCTGACTGGAGCATCTGCTCATGCACCTCAGTGCCCAAGGTCATGAAAATGTTGCACCATTGAGAAATAGAGACATAATGAATAATGTTCCTGTTTTTTTTATTGGGATCTATGACTCAAAAATTCTGTGTAGTTTTTCTTAAGATGCAATAAGTGTATGTTTGATTTTATTGCTTCAGTATATTGTCATAAAGTAATATTAATTTGAAAGCAAACAGTCCATTGAGATTAAGGATATGAAGTGGCGCGCTTATCCTATAGGACAGAACCCGAGACCTTTGGGTCCGAAGCAGAGTAACTTAACCACTACACCAAAATGATCACCATGGTGCGGAGGTTGTTACTGGCTTATATAGATTATATCACTACACACTCCCCTACCAGAGAGTTGGTTTGGCGAACGAACAATATAATTGTTAATGGGGGGGAGCACACTCAGTCAGTTTTTTGTGTGTGTGTTGGATGAGATACGTCATGTTTATCAGATGAATATTTTTTTTGGTTGCTCTCTAACGTCATGTTTATCTGACTAATTTTTTTCCCCCTTGGTTGCTCTCTTTTTCTTTTTTGCGGGTAGATGGCGCCACGACAGATCAGTACAGGTTTTGCTTTTCTTAGTTAAGCTAGGGTCACCAAATGAAGTGGCGCGTTTTTATCCTTTTGGACAGAACCCGGGACCTTTGGGTCTGAAGCCGAGTAACTTAACCACTATACCAAAATGATCACCAGGGTGCGGAGGTTGTTACTGGCTTATATAGATTATTTCACTACAGATATATAATGTGAAATATGTAATGTCTTGTGTATCAGATTTCAAGTATTAAATAGTAATTTTTTTTATATATAATTTGAATAAACATTAAAAAACACTCCAAAACTGTTTTTAAAATACAGCATTATAAGATTTAATATATAATACTAGTCCTAGTTCTTAAGTCCTAGTTCTATTCTTAAAAGGCACATAATAAAAAAAGAGTATATAATATAAAAAGGACCCAATTTGATTAAAAAAAGCGAAAATTAGCAGTTTTTTTTATTTGTATGTGCTAGGAAAATATATTCTGAATATTTTTTAATGTAATGTATATAAAAGTTAAATTACTTGCATAATTTAAGTTTTATATACATTACGTTAAAAAATTATTTTCATAATTTACCAATAAAATTTAGAGACACCTCGAAAGTTTTTATGTGTATGTTGTAAATTGTCAAAATCTAAATATTTCACAGATGTCTAGTATTTTCATAAAGCTTTCTATAGTGAATCCTGTGACACATTTTTATTTTAGAATAAATAATCCAATATTGTTATTTTGATTTGGGGTACAGTAGTTTATCTCGTTTTAAAAAATAAGAAAATATTTTGAAAATTAATAATTTACCATAAATGTATTGTTTTGTTATTGTAGGTTATTTCAGAAAATTTTAATTGTAACCCCTGAAAAATCGATAGTTCAGGGATTGTTGCACTAGGCATTCAACTATTTGAAACTGAATGTCAGTGTTATCTCTTTCATTTACAAAAGAAACCTAGATTATATGGGATACGATTTTAATGTATAGAAATAAGAGATTGTAGAGCAGTAATAAATTAAATAAATTGGGATCCAGGGAAAATGTACAAATTGTTAATTTTATTTCAGTTAGCTGTACATTTCAATAGTATTATAAATATTTCATTTTAAATAATTATTTTGAGATTTAAAGATGCTGTAATATTTAGAAAAGGGTTTTAATTTTTATTGGCAGTTCCCTTTTGTAACTAAAGCTAACTATAACAAATAAAAAAAAGAATGAAGAATCCTTTTAATATTTAGTTTAATACATGTCAGACTAGCTCTTGTGATCTTATGAAGCCTTACACTCTTCGTGTTATTGATCTTTCTTAGTGCTTCAAGAATTTGTCCGTATGTTTTTCAAGGCTTATATTGTTTTATGTACAGCTGAAGAGCTGGCACAATTTTGGAAGTATTATAACTCAATATGAGGAACAACTTAATCGTTTTTTATTAAGTGATATTCGGACAATTTTGTGGGGCTCTGCATCTTTTTGTGTATAACTTTTATAATCCATTTTATAGAATTGGATAAATTATTTGTTATAAAAAAATCAAATATTTTTCAATTTGTATTCTGAAGTCAGTAAACGATTTAAAGTTACTGTTAAATGAATTTTCATTTGAAAGAGAAAAATTATTTCGTTTTGGGTTCTTTTAAGTGTTATGTATTGAAAAAAGAGTGTATTGGTATTCCTCCCTTCCTTTATTTTAGTTTTGGCTCTTTATGTCCCCCCCCCTTTTCTTGTGTCCCCCTTTATTATGTTTTTTCTTCTTAATTATGTTTTTTGTTGTTGTTATTATTATTGTTTTGTAATGTTGTTACCACTTACGTCTGTAAGCCTCATGTTATGCAATGTGGAGCATGAGGAGTTTTGCAAATAAATTTATTTAAAAAATTGGTATTTCCAGTTCTTTCAATGTAATAAACTTCTCTACTCGCCTTCCCCCAAGTGGCATCGGATCATGGCTAGCGTGTCATGAATACGCCATTAATGCATTTGTTGGATCTTTACTTCTGAATTGTTAGATCCATTTATTTTATATTTTGCTTAATTTAAACCTGATGACATTTCTCGCAAATAATGGTCAGTACCACTGAAGACCCGCCGTGTAGGGGAACGATGCACGATAAATCTGTCGGGAGCTCAAACGTCCTCCCGTTGGTGTGGTAGTTAGCAGAGGGGTGCCAGCTCAGGTGTCGTCCGCGTCACTTGACCATGGTTCAAAATTACGCGGACCAAAAGCCCTCATGTAGCTGAATAGTGCGACGTTCACTCACTTCCCCCAAGTGGCCGCGGTAGCCCAGTGGCTATGGTCACGAACTCGTGGCCAGCGTGTTCGAGTCCTGGTGCCACTGGTGACCCGCCTTGTAAAGGGGGCCGATGCACATCAAATGTGTCGAGGCCCAAAGCCCTTCCGTTGGCGTTGTGTGATATTTTGCAGAGGAGGGTGCGAGCTTAGGTGTTGTTCTAGTCACATGACCGAGGCTCAAATTACGAGGACCATCGCCACGCCCTCGTATTGCTTTATGTGGGACGTTAATATAACTATCACTCACCCCCAAATGTTTTGAGACTATACTCATATTGACGTATGGGGGAGTTTGGCGATGGGGCTGCCAGCCCAGATATCGTTCTCGTCACTTGATTGTAGTTTGTGTTTCTTCTAGATGCGATTTTGGTTCAAGTAATGAGGGTGGGGGATCAGTCAAATGAAACCCCAATTAAAAATTCGACAATATATCATGCTGTTAAATAATTTCATTTAGTAAATTCTCGTTTTTTTTATTTACTTACGAGAAGTTTTATTAAAATGTGTGCTTGATAATTATAGTCATTAGCAAACGTAGTAATTAACAAACTAATATTTTGTTTTTTAATCAAGTTTTGCTTAATGTATTATAATTCTGGGGTTGGATCTGTGGCATTACGCATCGCGGGGTGGTCAAGTATTCTAGGGGGCCCAAAACCTGACTGACACTACGGCTTCAGGCTCAAAAACTTGACTTTGCACGGAGGCTTTAATATTCTCCGTTACGCCACTGTGGTAAATAAGCCTGGTTACGGATAGCCTGGTAAATAAGAGCATTTTCTGAAAAATTTGATTTTTTTTTTAAAGTTACATTATTTGTCACTTATTTTTAAGTGAGCCTTTATTTGAAAGACTTTATATGGCGAAATAAGGTATGTATTATCACTTCCTTGTATCCTCATTTCTTATTTTTTTTTTATCTCTCTTGATCAATTTCTTCACATTTTATCTATTCCTATGACGTTACAGCGCGTTTATTTGTTTGTTGTACTTGAAGAACCATTCCCAAGGTTACTTGCGAGTTTTTGTGTTTCCATCTGTTTTCAGTTTATCCATTGCTTACGCCTTGCTTTACGTTGGAAAGTTTTTATCGTAGGACAATGACGCACGATTTATGTATTCAATTCCGTGATTTATTCGAATCACGTTTTCAGATACTGAGTCTAGTTCCGTTCAGTGCGAACCAGATAGGAGCGGTTGTGTTAAGTTACTATGCAGTTGCTCATGAATATTATTTTCCTTTTCTACTCTGTAAACTTTTTTCAGGGAGGCTTTTCCATAAAATTTTATTATTTTTTTTATCTGACTTTCCAGTGTTTCGTTTTAACTGAATAGGTATGATGAGGTAGATACAGCTTTTGAAATACGAACTCCGTAACTCGTACGCCATTCGTTTTTCTTTCAAATATCCTCCTTGGCAATATGCCACTTTTGTTTTAACGGCCCACCTGTTCTCGAGTAAAGTTTCTGGAGGCGAGAAAAAGGAGAATATAATGTTTTAATTCTCCTTCGTATGTGAAACATTGCTTATGAAAACTGGAAATGATTACTATATAATTATTAAAAATATGCGCTATTTTACTGCAAAAAAAAAAGTTAAAAATACTTAATTGGCCAGTTTGAAAGTACCAACTGTGAAGATCGTTTGAACTGTCTTTTTCTATTTTCGGGAGAAAGAAAAAAAAACTCCATTCTCGTATTCCTGTACATTTATATAATTGTTTGCCCATCTGTCTTTTCGATTTTGCCCAACAGGGTTACGTACTCCAAATGCCATTCCAACGACATTTATAGCCCTTGTGTTACTTATAACCCTTGTGTTGCTTTATAGTGCGACGTAAAATTAAAAATCAAATTCTCTCTCCTGGATTGTTTGAACCACTTTTTAAACCTAGTTTTTTTCGCACTTCGGAAATTACAAATTCCACACTTTTGTAACCACATGTCCAAAAATTTTTGATGGCAATTTTACTTTCCTAAATTAATTACCAAAAAAAAAAAAGTTTTAAATGTATTTGACTTTTGTTATTCATTATGTGTATGATGATGAAATAAATTTTGACGAATTAATTTTACATATTTTGAGAATTGTTTGGTAGTTATAATATGTTGGTTTAAATGATATAAATCGTTTACCTTTTTGTGTAACTTTTTTTTTTTTTTGCTTTTGTAACTTTTATAGAGACTGCATTACGCGATCAATTATTTGAAAACGTCCTCTTAATGGTAACAAAAACACTTAACAAATTCATATTAATAATTAGTTTACTTTCATGCATCATTCGATTCAATTTCATCATGCTTTTTTTTCTTCGAAGGTATTTTAATGATACCAAGAAGAAAAAAAACTGGAAGCAACCAGAAGAATAGGCCTGAACGAGACACACACACAAACTACAGTTTACGTCAGAACCTATCTCAAAATTAAGCGCGATACTTGATGTGTTACGCAATTGTCTGCTGATATGAATAAGCAAGTAGTAAACCGGCCGTTTAAAATGCGTGTGAACAAACACGTTTTCATCTTGTTTATTCGTTTTCTTTATTCCATTATTTAGGCCCGGGGGAAAAAATAACAAAAAGTACAGTATAAAATACGTTTGAAGCAGAGGTTCCCAAACTTTTTTGTCGCATAGACCCTTTGCCATGTTTTCCGGTTTGGGGTAGACTTCTGCTTACCTAATAATACATTTTTGTAAATTTATCAATTTAAATGTCGTTTTGACAGATGGTACTACTGCTTACTTTAAAGGAATTACATTTCTAACAATAGTAAAGTACAGCGCTTAAAACTTCAGAAGCACATGTTAATGTGAATTAAAATCAAATTAATGCATAAAGTAACTGAACAGCAAACAAATGTTTATAATGAGGGGGATGAATCTGGTGCTTCAATAACAAATTTTCAACATTTAATATCAGTCTAGTCAGGTATAACCCTAAATCTCCTTTGTAAGTGTCCAGGTCCCCCCCCCCCTCTCCTTTTTTTCATTTTTGGGATTCGCAAACTCACTGAAACTCCCTCTCACTAGAAAAAGCAATTAAAAACTTTCTCGTGATATTCTATAATTTGCGACAAATTTCAAGTATGTCATTTTAAAGCCAAAATTGTTGACACCCGTTTCTAAACTTTATTTTAAGATCTTCATTAGGACATATTCTGTTCAGTTCCTATTGTAATATGACATTTTTTTTTCTTTCGAAATGACTATACGAAATCATTTTATAGCAATACTGTTGTATTACTATAAAAAAAAGCAAATCTCAAACATAGATTCAAAATCTGAATAAAGGGCATTCAAATGTGTTGAACATAGGTTAAAATGATTGTCTCAATTTGTCAGACAAATTGAGAAAATTCACGACATCCGATATTATAGTTTTTTAGCTTAATTTTGGAAAGAAATGCTGAAATGGTTTTTGTCTGGATAAAATTTATGCTACCACCTAGTAACCACAAATTAACCTCACTAAATTTAGTAAATGTTAAATTGGTAAAATCTGGTTTCGACTAGATCAATTTTTTTTTAAAGATTAAAATCATGATCTGATTTTAATGAGAGCCCCTATCATAGACCCCTAAATTATTTTTTTGCTAGTGTGGACACCTTGCAGGCCGTCATAGACCCCTGGGGGTCTATATAGACTACTTTGGGAATCACTGGTTTAAAGCGAAAGCACTTACGACGAAATATCGGTTAACACGAAATAATACAACGATCCCTACATACTACTTTGTATTTTCATGTATATTTTTTTAATCTTAACACTAAACGGAAATCGCTTACAACGAAAAAATTTTGTTTCTGGGAAAAAACACTTAATGAAATATTTGAGAAAGTTTTTGTATTATTGGACTGTCCAACTGTATCATCGGAAGAATTCGTTGCAGTAAATCATGATAATGTGTGTACATCCTCAATTATGGCAGACAGAGATGTTTTTTTTTTTTTGGAGTTTGTTCAAAGCTCAAAAAATATCATTGATGCAGATTCCGATGATGAAAATAAAATGAATAATGCCTCCTGTTCCTACGTCATTAGAAATCAAGAACATACGAAAAATAAGCATAGTTGTTTAGACGCGCATTCCAATGGTAAAATGAATAACAAAATGGATGACATCGAAAAATTTCATGCTAGGAAAGATAATGCAAAGAAAATATTCATTGTTGCATTAAATATTCCCCCTCCCCCCAAAAAAACTTTAAAATTTTGTATTAAATTTCTCTAAGTTCTTATGAATGTTTTTGTTTCACTGATTGTGTTATTAAATACATGCATATGAACATATGTGTGTAAATAAAATGTGCTCTAATAAACTTAATTTTGAATATATGTTTTTTTTTTCCTTTGAAATATCCTTTAACGGGGCATTCTTCTAATACTAAAAATTTTGTCCTCCTCAATTTTGTGTTAAACAATTTTCACTGCGATTGATTGTCCATATAAATTTGAAAAACGTAGTTAAAAGAAATAATCCGGTTATACAAAAATTTTAGGCTAAAACATTACTATCATTTGATTCAATGTATTAGATGTTTCAAATCTTGGTGATTTTTGAATGGTTTAAACACTCACTGATTACTCCGTTTTTACAAGCTTTTATTTAACGTGCATTGTATGTATGTAATTTGTTCGGGTGGAATCTTGCAACTCAAATTTTAAAGCTGATGTCTTCAATCGATTGAGCTGAAATTTTGTATAAACGTTTAGTTTGGATGGCAATGCATGCTTTGACCATTTATATTCCGATATTACAATTAGTTAAAAAGATATTAATTAAAAACGTTAAAACGCATAATTGTTTTGCCCCTGTGCGCTGTTTATTCCGCTTTGCTCGGCGACGCAAAATGAACTATAAGGTGTTTTTGAGTTTTGACATTTTTAGTTTTCAAAATAGGCTAACTAATGATTCTTTTTAACGCAGACAAAAACTAATTAAAGAATCGGAAAGATGATTTATTTCGCCACGATACGGTAAAAAATTTTTGCAAAATAATATTTGTATTTTTTACAATTTGTTTTTTTTAAATGAGTCGAAATCGATACGTTTTTCTGAAAGTGATGTCTAAATTGTTGTGCATGAATTTTTTTTCGTTTAAATGAATCGACATTCCGTACTAAAACAGCTCATGCAATTGCTCTTTTAGAATCAGTCATTTAAAAAATAAAATGTCAAACTTTTTTTTTACGATTTTTCAAAAATACTCAAAATTTTAAACATTTAATTATTGTATTTGTGAAGATAATCTCAGGAAACTTTTTCTTCGTGTGTAGAACAATATTGCCGAAAATATGTACGAAGATTGAAAAAATTGCTTAAAAATTAGGAATTAAAAAAAAAATTGTGTTTTTCATGAAATACGCCTTTTTGTGTAAGAACTCAATTAGCCACTGTTCGAAATTAACCGGCAAACGACCTTGCAACAATGATGCTTTGAATGAAATGAACAGACTGAGAAACCTGTCCAGCGATAACTAAAAAGTAAAAAAGCTTTTTTAAAAATAAGTTTTTATTTAAACGTGCTATAAAAAGAATAAAATAAACTTTTCCTTTAAAACTTTTTTTTACTATCAACTTATAACGTCATTACACAATTTATATGATATAAATGCTTGCCTCAAGATTTAAGTACTCGTATTTACTAAGTTTGAAATTTTTAAAAATTACTTGTTATTTAATTTACTTGTTTATCTACACAGGTAAATCACGCGACGTTATAAGTTGATAGTATAAAAAAGTTTTAAAGGAAAAGTTTATTTTATTCTTTTTAGCGCGTTTAAATAAACACTTGTTTTTAAAAAAGTTTTTTTACTTTCAATTTATTTTTTTATCCCATTTGACACCCTTTACTCGAGCAAATATTTAACTTCTCTTAAAAAAGAAATATTTAAATTTTAAAAATGAATTTTAGAACATTTGTTAATAATTAATCGTAAAGAATTTCATTTGGGAGAAGTTTTACACAAGAATAAAAATTTTGATACATTGAGAAATGAAGCTAAATTTCCGTACCATTTAGCTAAGTATGCTTGCTTGTACTTACTTAGATACGTGAATTTGATGTTACAGAAGTAAGTGCTTTAACAAATTTTTAATACGTTTAGATCTAGTTCAAAAAACGTTGAAAATTCTATCCTAATTCGAAATCAAAATTTAAAGATTTATTTTTTTCAAACTTGGAATGAGAATGGTTTATCCTCATTTGATTTTACCATCAGAATGAGAATGTATTTTTGAAATTGTATCTTGGTGCATCAAATTTTTCGTTACTTTGTTCAAATTAAATCTAAGGGAAAGGAATTTTTTACCATTAAAAAAACCTTTATGGCAATCTTACGAAACGAACTTCCTGAGAGTTATTTGAATGGAAGAGGAATGAAAATTTATTTGCTGTACACATGTAATGGTTGGAAAGCTGAAAACACTACGACGATGCAAGTTCGCAGAAAGTTATTTATTTTGACATTTATAGAAAGAATTTCCTGCCTTAAATTTGGTCATAGTGTGATGTATTCCAGTGTTTACTTTTTTTACTTGAATAGTCAGATCCCGGATTTAGAACAGGGCACTTCGACTGTGTTGACTACCTGTGCATAAGTCAGACTTATAAATAAATTTATTATTATTATTATTATTATTTTTTTTTTGAAACTTTGATGCGCGAATGAATCAATACTTTTTCAAAATGGACTCGATTCATCTGACGTCATAATCGCATGATGGTGGGCTAAACAAATAGCCACGTGTTTCATTCGGATTTAATTCGACCGAGTATTTTGGCGGCATTTTCGGATTTACATCTGCTGATTACAAAATTTGCAAAATGAAAAATCCTTTCTTTCTTTCTTTCTTTTAACTTGAAAAAAACAAACAAATAATTTATATTTTTATATGCATTACAGCTTTATAAATATATATTTTTTTTCAATTTCACATCACTATCTTTATTTTTATTGTAAAATTATAATTCGTAAATTCTCGGAACATCTATCGCTAAATTATGTTGCTTGGCTATCGATTCCGGTTGCCAAAAAAATTGGCATCGTTAAGTTCCTGTTCTAAACTTTAATACTTAATTTTTAAGTATACAGGATTTTGTTCAATTGAATGATCCATAATTTTTTGAAACACAGTGGGGCTGACAAGCTAATTACTAAGTCTAAAAGTATACAAAAACACAAGACACGAAGTCAAAGAACAGAAATATAAACTAAGCGCTTAAATGTAATACTGTAAACTAAAACTATGTATATATTTAATTACTATACGAAAAGGAAAAGATTAGAAAATATATAAAAAATATTTAGAGTACTAAAAAACTTTAAAGAAAAGAAAATAATGTTAGCAAATTCGAAAGTTAGCGCGCAATCAGAAGTGTAATACGATCAGCTGTTATTTACTTGATAGTACGTTAATAATCACGAGATGATGGTCAAACGATCGCAGCGCCTTCTAGTGATTAATCGACCCCATTTGATGTGATTTTCTTTCAACCACGCTCGTGAAAATTTTTTGTAAGATTATTTCATGTTATTACAGTACTATGGAAAGTTGATAATTTAGCACATAACTTATCACTAAATTATACATTTAGAAATATTTTTTAATCATGTTCAAGTTCCTATAGCATTTTCTTGTTGTTTGTTATCGAAATCTTTTACGATATTGTATAAAAATGAGAAAAATGTGTAAGTAATCGTATGAACTAGAGGGGAGTGGTCTTCAAATTTATCTTCCGCAAAATCCTAGGGTTTCGTGAAGCATATCTAGGGGCTCCACGAGTCACAATAAAAATCAAAGAAAACTATAAATGTCTAATCAAAATAGAGATTCACAATCTCTCTGAAGTTTTTTTACGAAAGTATTTAACCAGACATTAAGGAGACACACAGTACGATTCAATTGACAAAAATCGGTCAAAAAATCAAGTATAATTTTTTTAGGCTAAATTATTTTTATATACTTTTTTATAATCTCCCAAAATCTGAAAGTTCTATACTTAAAAAACAAAGAATTATGATACGTTCGTTTTTATTCACATCCCTATGGCAAATCAAAACTCTTAACTCAAAAAGATAAAATAACTAGTTTGTCTTCCTTTAAAATGCTAAGGCTTTTTTTATTATTATTTTTTTACCTATTGCTAATAGTACATGTAACAAAAGTTGGTATAGATTTTTGAATCAAAGCAATACTTTTTTTAAAAAAAAATAATTTAACTCAAAATTTATACATTTTTTAAGGAATTTTCAATAAACATTCATAAAAAGAAGTATTGAACAAACACCAATCATGTTATCGCAAAACCCATACCAACTTTTGTTATGCATAGTTTGACCTTTTTTGTAAATCAAATTTCATGCGTGTAAATTTTTGTAGAAGTAGCATTTTAAAATCACTTCACAAATTTTAAGTTTTTTCCTTAAAAAATCAAATGGCTAGCTTTTATAGAAATTTTGAGCACAAAATCTGTTTTACATAGTATACTCACATAGGAGGCAACCAAAAAAAAAATTGAAAATCCTTAAATTTAAAATGTTTGCGTAAATCGTACCATGGCCCCTTAAAATTGAATTTTATTTATACATAGCTTTGTTTTGTAATATTTTTTAAACTTTTATTACAATAAAATAATATTAATGTTTTTTCTTTATATGCACTACCTACTAGATTGTGAATATTATATCGCTTATTATCACAGGTTCCGCGAAATAATTTTGTACTTGTTAGTACAATTTTTTGCACATATCTAGATAGTTTTTTAATTAAAAATGAATCGCTTTTCATTTGTGGAAAAAGATGCCTGTATTGAAAAAGAGGGAACAGCTCACCGATTCGATGTTCAAATCTAAACTAAAGCATATGTTGATCTATTTTAAATATTATTTTAAGATATATTCTAAGTGTATGTGTGGAATAGGGCTCCCCGAAAATACTTTGCAGTTCTAAGGTTTCTGTGAGTCTGAAAAGTTCGAAGGCCACTGACCGATGGGAAACACGAAATCATTGCGGCATTTTGGCGTTTAATTGTTTTTGTCTCAAGTGTCAGACACGTGACGTAGTGATGACGTTATCAGCGCTCATTCCACTCTGATCGTTTGTTAAAGATAAACAAAATTTTAACATTCCGATTTGTGGCTTATTCATAAACAATTCCTTTGCTGTATCACGTTTACTTAAAAGGTCAAATTAAAGTCATTGAATTCTGAAATGACACTATCAATTGAACATGAGCTGTTAAATAACATGAGATCAAGGTATTTAAATTTGAAAATATTCCCATATACGAGATTGGATGGTTTTATTAAATATTATAATGAGTATAATTAAGTTATTTAGCTATGGTTTAATTCATTTAACATTTTTATCTTTCAAATATCATTTTGTAGCGCACACTTAACTGCATACGATATTGTTCTCCAGTTTGAAAAGATTGCTGGTTTTTGGCACAGTGTGGGATCTTATATCGTTTACGATTTTTTTGGCTCTCTCCGTACCCGTACATTCATCTAACTCGAGTTCGTACATTTCATGATGGAATTACTGCATGAAAAAGCAGTTTGGCAAATTTTGTGGAGGCTTATCGTCAAATTTCGACTTTTATCCGTGTGAGAAGTAGTCGGCTTTTTTTTATCCTTACCAATTGGGGACATTTCGCGGAAAGATTGACGATTTTCGTACATTGTAGCTATTTCCATTTCATCAATCAGCATTGTTTCTGTTGAGTCAAGAGTACGAGATCTGCTACCAGGAAACACCCTCCATGTAGAAGGACCAGTATGCAAATCTGTCGAGGTTCAAATCCTCACGTTCCCGTAGGTTGTAAGTTAAGATAATAGAAATGCCGGCTGGGGTGTCCTCCTCGTCTCTTGACATAGGTTCTAAAATACAAAATCCGGCGGCAAGCTTCGAATTGCTTCGTTGTGCGACTGTTTAAAAAAAAAACAATTTGTCAATAAATGCATTTCATCTACACTGCTGGGCACACAAAATGCAATACCCTGAAGGAAACATGCAAATCATTAGCATTATAGCGCAGACGCACATCACGTGCGACCGCACCGCCACCCGCAAGCGCTATATAAGGGGATAATAGATTGGCGATTTCAAGCATGGTAATTGGTTTTCTTTTCGTACGGCTGTTTTCATATCCTTCTTGGAATACATCGAGCGCCTTTTGACCAAGCTTCTGAATTCGACCGAGGAAGAATTAGAAGCCTATATAGGAATTGCGGATTATCCTTCAGAGAAATCGGTCCACGTGGTGCGAATCTGTCTTCGATGAGGATGCAGGAGGAAACGTCAGACCAACCGGGCCAATCGCACCCTCCTCTTTGCACCACTGCCCGTGATGACAGGTGGATTGTGCGCATGGCAATGATTGATCGCGAAACCACATCACGAACCACAGTACAGCAGATTCAGTCTATTCGCTTCATTCGGTGTCGTCCACTCGTACCATTCGTCTCCGTTTTCAACAGAGTGGAATGTCCGCTAGGTGTCCATTGCTTCGTTTACCTTTGACTGGAAACCACAGGCGTTTGCGCCACCAATGGTGCGATGAACGGCAGACATGGACAACGAAATGAATGACCTTGTGTTTACTGACGAATTCCGCTTCAGCGTGCAACATCACGATGGTTGGATTCGAGTTTGGAGACACCGTGGTGAGAGGCTGCTGAACCGTTGCGATGCATCGCCACACTGGTTTTACACTAGGTAAATCATGGTTTGTAGGGTGATACTGGATTTCACTGCCACACCCCTCTAGTATGCAATACCGATACACTGAACAGTCAGCTCTATCTCTGAGGTGTTGGCGCCCGTTATCCTCCATAAACTCAGCACTTGCCATCAGCCATATTCCAACAGGATAATGCGCAACCACACGTGATATGCAATGTTCAAGAGTTCTTCTTTACCCATCAGATTGAGTTGCTTCCTTGTCCTACTTGTTCTCCCAATCTATCGCCAATCGAAAACGCGTGGTCCATACTTGCACGACTTGCTCCACCCACTGCTACACCAGATCAACTTTGGCAATATGTGGAAGCCGCATGGACTGCTGTACCCAAGGACACATCCAAAGCCTCTTTGATTCTATGCCGAGGCGTGTGGAAGCAGTGATCTCCAACAATGGCAGCTACACCAACTACTGATTTTGTCATCATTAACACGTCCCAGGAGGCTTTAATTTTAATCATTTTATCTTTGTGCAAGATGTTATCTGCCAAATAAATTTTATAGTGATATCTCGGATCCTTCTTAGTGTTGTATTTTGTATGGCCAGCAGTGTGCATGTGAATCCGATTCGTTTTGATTCATTGAAAAAAATTAGAAAAATAAGTTCTAAAAAATATAGTTGTATTGGAATTAAATATATTACATTCAGTTCAATGAGAAATCTAAACACTATCGTAAGAAAGGAAACTTAAATTGGGCAGTAATATAGTAAAAGTATACGATTATTTGTATTTATTCCTCAAAAGGTGTTCGGAAAAGTTTTCCCTGAATTGCTATTTTATTTAAATAGCTCTGAACAATTTTTTTCGTTCTATCGAATGCTCCCTAAAAATACTTATATAGATAAAACTAATGAGATTAAAAAATTGCTGAAATTTTTAATAGGTCAGGATGTATGTGTTAAACCTATATTCTACACTTAAAATTTATCTTAACTGTATTTTACTGTATATGGATTCTTATAACAATCACACAAAATTATAATGAAATCGATTTTATGAATGAAAAAGAGCATAATGAAAGAGAAAAAATATGCAAGTAATAAGAATTTTTTACTTGATATTTAAGGAATATGAGGAAATATTTTTATAGCATTTTCCCGAGATTTAACTCTAAAATATTTAATTTTTTTAACGCCTTCTTTAATTGTTAAATTTATTTGATTGAATAATTTAAATAAAAATGAAAAATTATATTTAATTTAAAGCTACAAAAAACTGGGGAATCTCGTGTAGCAACAATTTTATGACATGTTTCATGGAACAAAAAAAGTACAAACCACTTTTTAATAGTTCATAGACTTTATCAAAAACAGTAAACAGTCTAAAATATTCATTTTGTTTACAGAATTAGAAATTCCTCGGTTTTTATTACAGCAAACATTTGCTCACAGTTGCAGTTAGAACTCTATTTAAATTTAAACATGTTTCGCGATTATTGGCGTTATATGATGTCTTTTGTTCCTGCATCTAATAATACATTTATAACTAATGCATGTTATATCTAATGCACGTAGTAAGATATTAAAGGAAAAAGATTATATATTGATTTAATATTGGATATTGAATTCTCTTTCGGTTACACATATTGTTAACATTGCTTATTGTTTCAGTTCACATAAATGACTTAAATTTCACAACTCGAAACTTTTCCCTCGAACCTTTCATACACTTTAGACACAACCTAATTTCCATTTTGGGGGGGGGGGGATAACTAATCTTCTTTTGTAATAAAGCACAAAAAATTATTAAAATACTGTGTGTCGCTTGTTTTTACTGTTCATTTGAAGGATTAAGTTTTTTTCAATAAACAAAGGATGACTTAAACTTAAACAAACTTAAAACATAGGATGGTTTTATTTCAATTTATCACGCCATAATTTTTTTAATGTGAAGAATCCGGAAAAAAACGTTGTCAGATTCCTGTAAGGGATGCTCATTCGGTACTCTCGACGTTATTTCTGAATTGCGTCAAGGTCATTCCCTTTGCGTTAGCTCTCTGTTTGGAAGACGGGAAAGGTTGAGGTAGCTTTGAGTCTCGCTGCGTAGTAAAAAGGGGAATTCCCTCATATAACGCATCACAACCGATAGTTTTTTTTTTTTATTCTTAAAGATTGATTTATTGAAGAACAGTAGAATATAAGAAAAAAATATAAGGAAATATTCTTAAATATATTTTTATCACATAGTATTATTTTCTTTTTGAATTTCATACTGTGAAATGAATCAATATCGTTGCGTTTAAATAAAAATTATTTTTAAAACTTAGAGTATCAGTGATTTAAAAAATAAAAAGCCAAAAACTTTTTTGAGCAAACTTTAATAATACACTCAAAATACTTAATAATTAATAATTTTCCCCGTGTATCGAACATTTCAAAAAATCCTCACAATTTTTCTTCAAGATTTATAATAGTAGTGAAGTTTTGTAATTTGAAAAATTTCTACTTTTCTGTCTTTTTTCAACATACAACTATTTTGAAAAATGCCAATATTCGTTTCCGGAACTAAAAAATTGCAACGAAAAAATTGAAAAGTGAGTGAGTGATTTATAAATTCGCACTGTTCGCCTATTCGAGAGTTTTTGGCGACGGACTTCGAAATTTTCAAGCTCAGGTGACGAGGACGACACCTGAGCTTTCACCTATCTCTCCTAATTACCACACCACACCAATGCAAGAACAGATTTCGAAAAAGGGAGTTTTAATGACATAGTTAAAGAAATCACTCACATCGCACATACACACACATAAGTGCTATCGTCCTGAGGGAAACAGGAAATTCCCATGCGGATTAAGTTATTCACTCGGTAAAAGCCCGTGCAACGCCGGGCTAAGCGAAGAGGAAAGAAACAAAGAAGTAAAAGTAATTTCGAAAAATTATATTGGAAGTACTGATTTTGTGAAGAGACGGGAAAATGTTAAACGAGAAAACCATTGATACGCACTCGCATCGTACGCTTCACACCCACACAAAAGTGCTGGCGTCAGAAAGAAAGGAGGAAATTAACGTGGGGGATTAAGTAATACCCTAGGTAAAAGCCCGTTCAACGCCGGCCGGGTCAGCTAGTAGAATAATAAATTGTTATGCATAAGGAACGTTTATTTAAATGCTTTTTTTTGTTTTTAAAATCCTTTATTCAGAAAAAGTGAACTCCTATATATATTAGAATACGGATATTTAAAATTCACAGTGAGTGTTCCTTAAAGTACTTAAATTTTTGTTTAAAGCTTTACTTTTCATAGGGTGTTTTCTGCTCATTTTCTGACAAAATGTTTCGTTATTCACAAGTCATCTCATATTTATAATACGATTTCAATACTAGAGAAATAAGCGAATTTGGATAATGTCAGAACGATAATAAAGCAACCAAAAATGAACGTTTAGAGTCGTTTATTGGAGATCATTATTTTAATAAAGACGAAACATTTGAATTTTTTAGTACTAAATATTTTTGTGAAGAAAAAATATTTACTTCCTATAAAATTTCATTCTTTTTTTGATACTAAGATCTTAACATTTTTTAAAAATGAGTCGCTAATGCTTCCAAAGGTATCGAGCATCCAATGTTTATTTTGTAAAGTGATAGTATTCACTAAAAATACAGCTAGTTTAAGTATCCTTGAGTTTTTCCACATAAACCATATGAATATATTTTACTTTAAAAAATTAATGCTTGTATTTATATTTACATTTTGGGACGTTTGATCAAAATTATATTTGTGAGTAACTTAGTTAATTTTAAACTGACTCAAATAAAACATTGGAATCAATTGTATACATTAAGTAAACTTTTGAGGATCCCTTTATTTTTCATTATTGTTTTTTTGAAAGTGACTTTTCTTTTTTAGTTACCCCTTTGGATGTTGTTAAAATTCGTCTTCAAGCTCAACAGAAAACCAACTTAAATAGCAGCAAGTGCTTTTTGTATTGCAATGGTTTTATGGAAGAACTTTGTTGTAATTTTCATTCCAGTACAAGATTTGCAACTCCTTACTGGTATCGTTCTTCTGCCCACTTCACTGGAACTGTGGTGAGTTCTAGTTTTGTAATCGTTTTGAAATTCACTTGCTTTAAAAGTTATAGTTAAGGGGTTTAATTGAATTTTCCTCCTATTACATTCGAATTGAATGCTTCAAAAAATGAAGTGATAAAAAATGAGCAACATTTTGCAGTATGTATTATAGTAAAAAATTTGTTATAGAAAATATTATTTAGAAGTTATATTAATGGTTCTAAGTATTCCCTAGTTGCAAGAGGATACTTCATTTTCCATTGTTAGCAAAACTGGATATGATGGAAATAAATAATGCAATTATTCTGCCATAGTTGAAAATCAGCACTGTAATAACATCGTTTGTCATTGATGTTTAGTGAGGCCATCTCTGGCTTTAATGATAGTTGCACTTTGGATGGGAATTGACAGAATTCATTTAGGGGTTTGTTCTAGGAGGATATTTAATAGCAAACTTAAAAATAAGTACTTCCTTTAGCTGTGTCTGTGACCCAGGTTTCTTTTTCAAGACTTCTCAAACCATTGGATTCCATAAGTTTTGAATTAGATTTAGACCTATCCATTACAAAATGATGACGGAAGCCATTTTGCAGTGGTTTGGTAATAGTTCAGACGTTTTACTACCATTTTTTTTTTACTTGTTCATACTGGAAATAGATTTGTAGATAACAGTAAAGAGTCCATTGATATGCATGTAATACTTATCACTTTTACTGTTTGGCTTGGTACTGACATCCTTTCTTAGTATATCCTGGGAAGTGTATAAATAGATTCATGGTGGGCTAGAGTTTCCGCTACAGAATGTGGCTGTATACCTAAGCATTCACAATACCTTCGACAAGTTCAAGCCTACCACTCTATTCAAGTCTTGGTATACCACCCTCTTTCCATGGCATTTCTTTTGTTGTGCCATCAAAAAAATGTGACACAATCTTAGGCATATCTTTTCCATCAAACACTCTGTCAAAATTTTGCAACCCATGCTAACATTGAAACCTCCTGCGAACAACCTAAAGATCATTTGATTGTCTCCATTTACAAAGCATGGACATTCTCAATTTAAAGAACTAATGTAATATACCTTTCTGTGATTTAGAGTGATTACGATCAATCGGATAAAGACTGGAATATGAACTAAGGATGTTTTTAAGCATACACATCTATCAATGAAGAGAATTCCATTTGTATAAAACACAAATTATATTCAATTTAAAAGTAGTTCCTAAATCCTCTCTGGCCCTTCATTGCTTTCCAACTTTAATGAATATTTCTCACTGCAATTTTCCAATTATCCTTTAAAAAATTTAAAATTTTGTTTACCAATCAATTGGTAGTAATATCCAAGCAATCGTCATCAGGAATTGTTGTTGATTTTTTAGTTGAACTTCAAGTCCGAGTCCTGCTTCCACTGAAAATCTAACATGTAGTGGAATTATGTATATAAAATCTGGTGAGGCATAAATTGTCATGGTA
The DNA here is from genome assembly GCA_019973975.1 of Trichonephila clavata. Taxonomy (NCBI): domain Eukaryota; kingdom Metazoa; phylum Arthropoda; class Arachnida; order Araneae; family Nephilidae; genus Trichonephila; species Trichonephila clavata. Next base: position 70,296 of record BMAO01017987.1, on the reverse strand, counting down.
GGGAAATTAGGATGTTGGAATTCCAATCAGTTTTTTTCGCATTGCTTGACCATAGTTAAAAATTATAAGGTCCAATAATTCTTGTCTTACTTATAAACACAGTGTAAATTATCAATCAAATCTACCAAATCAGTCCTTTAGCAGTATATTTATGAAACATGTTTAATCACTTATGATTGATTGAATGTTTTATATACAAGCTAGTTTCATCAATTTAAAATTTTTAAATGAAATAATTAAGTGAATGAAACATTTACTTAATAGTAACTTGCTGAATTGTTTAAGACAGGGGAAAAGAGCAGCAATATTTTATATTTTAATGTAATGTTTGTCATTGTGTTTGAAGTATCATTGTTATATAATTTAATATACATATAAGAATATAAAACATCCTTAAAAATAATTTGCAATTAATTACAAAACAGACTTAATTTCATTGTGAGGGAGCAAAAAACTCTCAGTCACTAAATAGTTAAAAGCTCAGCAATATTGTAATTATTTTTAATAAGACAGTAAGGAAAGCTATTCCTGTTAAAGAAAAATTTTATTGGAAAAGCTAGTAATTTGTTTTTAATCATACAAACAAGTTATATCTTGATCCTTTTCTTGTAGTAATCTTTCATTTGTTGCAACATTTTATAAGGTAATCTGAATAACTTACCTTTGTATTCATTACCGAGCCTTCTGCAGTAGGCTGTCATTGCTATGGCTAGTTCAACACTTATGCATGGGAATATTGTTTTGAATTTTAAAATCCTGTTTACGGAGAGGAAAATGCATGATATAAATTTATATGTATGCACTTGAAATTTATATGAAAACAATTTTAAAAAAAAGATGGCTTTTTGGAAGTAACATTGACTAAATAGTGTACACCCCCTGTTCATAATTAATAACTGCATATTTCATATGTCTTGTTGTAATTGAAGAAAAAATAAAAATATTAAAAAAGTAATTTTTAATAATAAAGTTACAGTGAAATACTTTTAATGCGAAAGTGCTTTAGACGAAATATCGGCTCGCACAAAGTATTACAGCAGTCCCAACGATCTCTTAACACAAAAAAGATTTCCCTTCTGTGAATGGACAAAATATGGAAAACATGAGCCACACAGGTAAGATTTAAGAGAAATGTGAAATGAAAGAGAAGTGGTTTCACATATTCTCTGTGGAAAGGAGGCTAACTTGGCTTAGAAATACCCTCGCAATAGCCTGTGACACGTACCAATCTAAGCTACTTTCACCCTCCATCCTAAAACGCCACGCAAAAACATCCCATCAGTTGGCTTTGAAATTCAGTGATGAGTACATTGCAGTGTGAGAAAAAATAAGGTTCGCATAATTTTCTCTACTTTAGAAGAATTTTTGAGAGCCCAACAGCAAAGAGTTCAGGGGGGAAGCAAACTGCTATTTTTCTTTAAATGAAGATGGGGCTTTTTAATGCTGTTGATCAAAAATAGATGACAAAAATGAAAATCTTTGCTATTGCTAACTCTACTATATCAACAATAATTAAAAAAAACAAGAACAAATTACGTAAATCTTCTAATGGTTTTTAATAAATGCAAGCATATAAGTAAGTAAAATGTGCTCTAATAAACTGGATTTTGTTGAATATTTTCCCCCCAATATCCTTTAACACGAAAAAATGTTTAAGTCCCCTCACTTTCGAGCTTAAAGATTTTCACTGCATTACTAAAATACACTATTATATTCCTGAAAATGAGCTAGATTATTTAATGGCAAAGATCTTAAAGGGGCTTTTTTTTTTTTCATTTCTCTGAATTACTACAGTTTCTAATCTTTTTGACTATTGAAATTTGCATATCTTATGTTTGTACTTTTGAGATTGATGAATAACCACTAAATGTTATCCATTTGCATGTTTTGTTTTAGGATGCTTTTATTAAAATAAGAAGAGCAGAAGGCATTACTTCATTATGGAGTGGATTATCAGCCACCATGTAAGTAATATTAACATAATTTTGAATTTAACATTAGTAATATAAATATTTATATTATGGTATAAACTTTTATTTTTTTTGTAAGGTATTATTTAAATATTAATAAATAAATATTTGGAGATAGGTTAATTCTATATATACAAAGAAATATGTAAATTATTTTTCTTTAAATAGAGTGCTGTAAATATATTTTATTTATTGGTTAAAAACTATAAATTACCTTGTAAGGGGAAAAAACTGATAATTTGATTACATATTTAATATTGGCAGTTAATTATAAAATTGATATAATTTATTTTAATTATTTCTTGATCTTCAATACTATTGTAGCTTCAACTTCATAGTGAAAATATATTTCATACAGATTATTTTTCATTTTAAATAGTATAATTATTAAAAAGTGAATTCACACTTCTCTTCTATCTTAATACTATTGTTATATATATATATAGATGTAACTTTATATGCTGAGTAACAAAAAGTAAATGTAAAAGCTTTAATATTTGTATTTAGTGTAAGAGTAAAAAAAAATAATACAAGAATTTTCAAATTATGCTAATTGTAAATAATCAAAAACATTTTAAAATAATTTTCAAGATATAATTTTTTACCTTTAATTTTTAGAGATTAAATTCGTAGATTACTGAAACATTAAATTTTACCCACTGTGCATATTATTTTTACTTATCAATGGAAACAATATAAATATATGGAATAAAAATTTATTTTTATTTTAGTGTATTTTATTAAATTCATTATATCAAGATTTTAAATATTAATAACTTGTTAAAATTAGTAAATTTGGTTGAGTTTCTCTGAATCAGTTTTACATTGTTACATAATTTATCTGTATTTTCTTTATTATTCATAATAATTATTTGAATATCTACTCATACATATAAATTTTTATAATTACAGTTTGATGGCTGTACCTGGTACTGTAATTTACTATACATTGTATGACCAAATTCTATATTCCACAAAGAAACATTATAAATGGACTCATCAACCTTTATGGCTCCCTATTGTTGCTGGTGGAGCAGCTCGAGGTATAAATGCTTTTCTTTAAAAGAGCAAAAACTGTATTTATGTGTAAATTGTATGGTAGGCTTTTGATATTTTTTCTATAATTGAGTGCTTTTATAAAAGTAGCTATGTTATATACTTTGCATTAAAGAAAATTTTATTAAAAGATGTATTCGTCGTTGCTGTTTATGCCACCTGTCTGACGTAGTCAGATTGAGGCCCACAAAATTCCTCATGGCATCGGGCTAGATTGTACGCCTGTCGTTAGCCTAAGCTTTGAGCCCCATGAAGGGGGCAGTACGACTTTGCTCGGTACAACATGATATATGGCGATGCCATTTGGACCCACTAATTTAACAAGCACGTACTCCGTGTGTACTCGGAGGGTATTTGGTGGCATCGAACCCAGACCTTACGGTCTGGAGTCCGATGCTCTAACCACTAGGCTACCCATGACCACAAGATGTATTCGTGTGAGGGTTATCTTATAAAGTGTAACTCAAATTAAACAAATTTTAATAAGCCACTTCAATCAGTTACTTGGAGTATTACAAAAAACCTGTGAAAGTTAGCTGGTTGAACTGGTATGTTCAGCATGCAGAATTTTTGCTATGTCTGTGTTAATTTGAAAATCAAATTGGGTATCCTATATTACATTGTACTGAAATATATAATTTGTAATTGTTAAAATAGTGTTCTATAATTATTTTTTTATATCTATTGTATCTTAAAGAGTTTATTTATTTTTAGTTTTTGCTGTCACTGTAGTAAGTCCTTTGGAATTGGTAAGAACCAAGATGCAATCTCAGAAATTAAATTATTTAGGTGAGTAGAATAGATATTCATGATAAGAGACTGTCAGAATTAAACTAAATCAATTTTTAAGCACTTTACATACTGATACTTTTAATTTAAAAATTGCAGAGATTGGACATGCTGTCAAAAAACAAATATCTACTAAAGGTTTTCGCTCAATGTGGCATGGCTTGGGTCCAACATTATTGAGAGATGTTCCATTTTCTGGTAACTATTTGGCTAACATTCTACTGTGATTCACAAAGTGTTTGAGTTTTAGTAAAAATGAATTTTTAAATTATTTTTTTATTGCAGCAATCTACTGGTTCAACTACGAATATTTTAAACAAACATTTAACCAGCAAAAGCCGACTTTTGGGTTCAGTTTTTTTGCTGGTGCCATTTCAGGAGGAGTAAGTAGTTAAATTTATTATGTATTTTTGTTGCTATTGCATCTGTGTTTACTTAATGCTAATGTTTATTTTTCAATGTTTGAAATGTTTATTGATTTCTTGAATGTCTCCTAATAAAGGAAAAATTTAATAAATTAAATCCATCAGTAAAACTGAGGTTTATATATAACTAGCTGAAATGCCCTTTCTTCGCACGGATTAAGTTTTAAAAACCAAAATTCATCTATTATAGCAATCAAAATATTTTTTTTTTAGGGAGGGTAAAACCCTGTATTAACCCTTTGAAGCGCGGAAAAATAAATTCGCTGAATTTTTCAAAATAAAATTATAAATGCAATGTATGGAACCTAAGAACAGAGAAAATACCTTTAAAAAAAATTAGAGTACATTCCCCCCTGAAGGGGGAGGTGGTTTCATAGAAGTACCACCGCGCACCTACGACATAATTCTCGGATGAACAATATATATGATTTGCGTCAGATTTGTAAGTATATTCTTTATATATTTTGTAATAAATTTACTAAAATATGCAATATTAAATATTAGAATTTTTAAATATTAAATAATACAAAATATAACTATAAGCGATTGAAATCAACTGCAAAAGCCAGTAAAGTTTTTTTTTCATTGTTTCTTTATTATTAAATTATTAAAACCATGCAGTAATACTGCAATAATAAACCCCTCCCCCAAATCAATGGCAAAACCCCCATAAATTATTAGTTATTTCACTGCCTGAGTCAAAGAAAAGAAAAAAAGGGCTAAATCTCTCACGTGTGCGTGCTATAAGCCGGAGAAGAAACGGACAATTTTCATGTTCTAGGTGCGCAGTGGTATCAGTCTGAAACCACCCGAAAATATCTTTATATAAGGCACTTCTTTTCATTATTTATCATACTAAAAATTAGTTATGCTATGAACAGCATATGCAGCAAAAATGTACATACCTTACTTTGAATGTTTGTCTATTTTTATTTGCTAAAAAAAATCTTTTTGAAAGTGGTTAAAAAAGGCTTTTAAAATGATGCATTTTTCTCAAAGAAATAAAAGTTTTCTGTCTCATGCTGACATCTAGTGTCTTTTATAAGAGTTAAAAGATATGTTTAGGACCAATGGTTTCATTGAAATACCATTGTGCGTTTAGAGATATTTTTTAGAAAATGGTGGTTTCAGAGAGATACCACCGCACATTAAAGGGTTAAGTAGTATAACCAAAAATTAAAAATATTTTTTTCAAATGAATGTTCACATTATAAATAATTTTAAACAAATTGCAATTTGGCCTTAAAATAAATAATTTAACAAAAACAAATATTTCAATGTAAGAGAGAAAATTAGCATGCTAAAGAGTAAATAGATATGAATGAATGCAAATATAAATAAAAATTATTAGAAATGTGATAGCAGTAGTAAGTTTCTGCTATGGGAACTATGGGTGAAATAACTTGCAATAGATAAACCAAAAGAAAAAATTAATGATGATAAAGTGATTCTCACTAAATGCTATCATAAATAAGAAACATTAGGAAACTTTCAACTGAAAAAAAAATTAAATTAGTATTATATGAGGTATGGGTGCAATGCTATCTAACATCTCTGTAATACATTTAATATAGAGTATTAAATGTAATTCAGTACTAAAAATTTTTTTATTTGTATGAACTAAAACCAAAAAATCTACCTAAAACAGATATAACTGGTCCCCATTGAAATAGCCCAGAACCAACAGTACTAAATGAAACAAATAATAAACCATGTTGCTAAAAAATTAACCATTACAAATGATACAGTTTTCTGGTTTGCAAGATTGTCAGAAGGGGGGGGGGGCAAAGTTAAGTCATGATGAAAAATCTGTTCAAGGGGTGCATCTCATCATAGTTTCAGCAAATAGCCCCCTTTTTGTTAAAAAAAATTTGATTTTTTTTTCCATTTAAAACAAAGATGAGTTCTTATCGGTCATAGGGACCATAAGGCAAAAAACAGTGACACTCAAAAAAACATTGTACATTCAGGTTTCTCATAAATAGGAAGCATTATCTTCACAATATTACCAACATGTTAACAGCAATTAATTTGAATTTGGTGTCATTTTTTTTCTGTTATATTTTAAGCAATATTTTTCTACAATGAAGAAAACATTGAATATGCCGGTGAAGGAAGAATAGCAATAATCTTTATTTTCAACGACAGAAAATGGCATGAGAATAAAAGCAGGCGAGAAGTGAAGGTGTAGTTTCATTGATTGTAAAAAAAATACCCCTTTGATCATCACAAATTATTGTTCCGCTTAAAAATTCAGTTTTGAACACACAAAAACACACACACATTTCATAAAATCTTAAATATTTAAAATTGATAAAAGAAATAAAATAAATACATATCAAAGTACCCTTACATATAGTAATTATAATATTAATCCAAACCAAAAAGCTACTTTAAATAGATAAATTAATGCTTGATTTTGAAGAAACTACAACAAGCAGCTCAGAACAAAAGAAGTATGTCAAAAAATCTTATATGTAAATAGAAATTCTAATTTAAATCACAACATTAACAATCAGTTAATCCCTATTAGTTAGAAATGAATGTCCTTTTCTTTAGTTACATTTTTCTACTTTTTTGTTACAATTGAAAAACATGGAATTTGCCAATAGAAGGAAAAGGGTACATATTGGAGTAACCGCAACAAAATTTGCACCACAATATCAAAATAACAGATTCTTATATGTTTTATATGAAGAAAAAGTCAAATTTTGGTGAAAAAAGTGCCGCTTTGGACTCTAATACATAAGTATCAGGAAAAGCAGTACCCTTTTCCTTTTTCAATGGAAGGAAATGTTGGTGCTAACCTTTTACGCACCAATACCAACATTCAAAATAACTCGCCAAGTTGGCAACGCTGATTTCAAATGTGTTATATGGACTCAATTGGCAACCATGTGCTTCATTTCATGTAATGTTGTAATAATAATAGGTTGTGACAATATGTAAGAATTGAAATGTCATAGGAAGATTTTTTGGTACTTATGTATAATTGCAACAATTGCCAACTCTATTAATAACTCACTAACTTGGCAACCACGATTTCCTATGTGTCGTCTTCCTATGTGTGCCATATGCTTTGTTTCATATAATGCTGCCAATAGGTTGTGATCATACTTATTATTTTAACCAAATGGTCATGCTATGCAGTTGGAAGTAGGCAAGAAGTACTGCTGAAATGTACTGATATAAGCTATTAGGATGGAAGTAGGCAAGACATACCATTAAAGTGTACTAATATTCAGGCAATGTTTTAGTTCCAAGTTTTACTTACTTTGGGGCCAACTACCTTCTGTTGCCGTGATATCAACATCAGATGAATAGTAACGCAAATGCATCAGTAGATTGATAATACCACCAACATTCAAGTTAGCGAGAATAAGGAAAAGCAACCACACAAACCCAAGGCCCTTACAACTGTTTAGTACCAAAATACATACAAATGTTTTCTGCATTGTTGATTCTTTAAAAATAACAAAAATAATAAACAACATGGGGAAAGCAAATTTTTTTCAGATACAGCAAAAAGGTTTAGAGAGTGTAATCAGGCTTTATTTATAATCATAGTTCAGCTGGCATGAATCAGGAGCATAAAATGAAATAAAACATTTTATGGAAAGTAAATATCTTTGAAAGTGGCCGGAACAATAGAAATGGCCTTGCAAGCTGGGTAGTTGTTCCATTATTCAATCAACATACATTATTACAAAAGTAAAAAAGAAATAATCATCAACAAAAATTACACAGATACATAAATTTAATGCGGTGGCTAGGCTTTAGTATCACCCACTCACGGCGGGATAAGTGTCCAATTCGACAATCCAACCAACCTTAGAACTAAATCATTACCTGAATAACAGAGCACTTTAACGGTACACCATGTTCATTTTCAACCGTAAATAGCATGACCAGTTAGTTTGAAAAAGCTGTAAAAAAATAACAGTACACCATGTCCATTTTCAACCATAATAGCATGACCATTTCGTTTGAAAAAGCTGCACAAAAATAACATCCTTTACCTATTTTGTATTTTCAGAAAAGGATAAATACGGAATAACACATCGAAAGTCAATTGTTGCCAAACGGTAAAACAAAATTTAGAAAGAAAATTTTTTTATGACGATTTTTTCGAAAAACAAATAAAATTCCATCACAAAGAGTATGAAAACGAATAAATACAACCATAAATAAATATATTTACTGTAAAATGTGCTACAATCCCCCAAAAAACTGCTCGAAACATTCATTTTTGCAAAGTTAATACTTGACATGTTTGATGATGTCATATCTACATTTAGCTGAAAAATCACTTAAAAATTGAAATTTAAAAAATCTAAAGTGAATTTCAAAAAAAAAACTCTTCAAGGTTAATAGCATAAGGATCTGCAGCTTCTACGTGCCAAGTTTCACACTCCTGGGTTGCTTAATTGGTCGGAATAGCGTAAACACACAAACTCTTTCTTTTATATATTTAGTATAGATTATGACATTAGTTTACAACCTTACATATAGTAGAAACCTTAAATATAAAAATAAAAGTCTAATTTTGACGAAACTACAATAAACAGCTCAGAACAAAAAGAAAATGTCATACGTTAATAAAAATTCATATTAGCCTTCGTGTTCTTACGTATTAGCATCACCGCAGCCAAACTGGCACTAAGCATAAATCACACTATATCCCAACAAAATCCGACTGATTTTTTTTTCACATAAAAACACAAACACAGAATCTTTGTTGTTTTGATATCAAGGAGCGATTAGCATGGCGCCAATTTGGCTGTGATGACACTTATATGCAAGTATCATAAATTCTAATTTAAATCACAATATTGGCAATCTAATAATCTCAATTAGTTTGAATGGAGTGTCATTTTCTATGGTACTTCCATATTATCGCAACCTATTGACGACATTACATGAAATGAAGCATATGGTTGCCAATTTGGTGAGTTATGGCAACTCAGGTGTCATCCTCGTCACTTGACCATGGTTCAAAATTACAAGGTCCATCTCTCCAAAGCCCTCGTGTAGCTGAACAGTACGATGTTAATATTCACTCACTCACAAATAATGGTACTCCAGAACTATCTTTACATAGATGCAAGACTTTTATTAAAGCTGCATGTAAAATATTTTAGAATACTTATCCCATAGGAAACAAACTCATAATAGGCTTCTTTTTCTCTAATTCCCACACTTACAAAACCACCTGTACAGTTTTTCTATGATACTTTTTTTAAATATAAGAACATGTATTCTCTTAAGTAATGAAGATATCAGTTAAAACCTAAAATAATAGCATTAGTGTTTTTTGAGAAATTGGATTATATATATGAGATTGTTTCAATTACTGTTTAACATTTTAATCATTTACTTTTTCACTATACTGAATTATCTATATATAGGCATTTGAAGAGTAATTGGTATCATTTCTCTTAACTAAAATCATTGGTTCTGTCAGATTCACTCAAATGTAGAATTTCAAGTGTGATATTTTTTTAAACATGCATTCAGGAATAAAAACAAAAGAACAGTGTTTGATAGTACAGGGAACTGGAAACCTTATGGTTATTCTCCTTAAGTTATCAGACTACCCTAAAATCATGAATTTTGTCAAAAATTGAGAATCTTTTTTTAATGATTTTATTTTAAAAGCCTTATTATATATATTAGCTTTATAAAAATACCAAGTTTTCCATTCACTAGAAGAAAAAACTAGTGTTTAGTAAAAGCAGATGCCCACAACTTTAAGCAAGAAGTCAAACTTGAAAATGTGTTTTTTAGAAAATACTCAAACACTGACAACAATTGCTCAAAAAGTTTTGAAAATATTTAACGCATATTTTTTGTGTATGTTCTGTATCATAGTAGAAGTGTTTTAACCTTCAGATTTATCAATCACTGTTTCATATAATAACTAAGATAAAGTGCTGTAGTTTTTGTAAAAATTAAAATAAAATATAGCTCTTATCTTGAAGGTCCTTTTAAAAATGAACAGCAAAGTAACACACCAAACTGAAATATTGAGAATTTATTCATAAAATTCATCATTTGTATTATTTTCTGTAAATTTTTACCATTTTTTTCACATTTTAGTAATAACACAATTTCATTTTCTCTTCTTAATTTTAGCATTTTTTTTTAAGTTGTCACAAGTAGTCGAATACCTGTAGTAAAAATCTTTTTACATCTTCTAAAATTCCTCCACTATCATTTCATCTGTTCATTTCACTTTGTTTGTTTGCTTTTTTGAATTTGTGTCTTTGTTTCTTTAATTACAATACAAAGTACAAAATAAATAAATTTAAATTTAATTACAAAATTTTCATCACATTTGTAAAACTTTCATTTGCTCTCTGTATTGTTGAATAAAATGAGATTATTCAAAATTAAAAATAAGATTTCAGTAAAAAATAAAATTTAAATAGTGTATGTCTCGTAAATTATTTAAATGCAAGCTTACATATGGTTTAGCTATACTGTACTCTCATCAATATTTTGATTATGAAGCTCCTGCAAATAAAGTTAAAATTACTTTTTTTTTGTATTTAAAAAGAAACTGATTTGTAATATTAAAAAAAATCTGAATTATAAAAAACTTACTTACGCAATTTGTTCTCTTAATGCACAAATATAATAATGTTTATTAATTTTCTATGTTGTGTTTTTTACTCCAGTATTTGAGTTTCAATAAACAATATTTCCCATGTATACAGGACAAAATATGTCTATATAAATAATTTTTAAGCTTTTTTTAAAGATCTCTGATTCACATCTTGCTATGTGAACATTTTAAATTTATGTTCTTTCTTTAAAAAAATATCCTACTAGAACTAAGCAATATAAATAGAGAAAGCTAAAAAAAAGAGTATAATTTATTTTGAGCATAAAGTTTAAAATAATAGTAAACACTGAAGCTATATATAAGAGAAATTTTGATTGATTGAAAAAACAGATTATTTAACAAAATTAACTGTAAAATTTATAATTTAATAACAGAAGAATGTGTATAAAACTGAAGAATCAAATTTAGTAATTTTTATTTATAGATTGCTGCTTTTCTTACTCTTCCTTTTGATGTAATAAAGACTCACCAGCAGATCGAACTTGGAGAAGCTCTTTTTGGTACCCGTAAGTATACTACCTCTAAGTCCATATACTCATTGTATAGAGTTTTTGGAGTCAAATAAATGCAAGTGGTGTAATAATAATACGCTAATATTCATTGTTTCCATACATTATTGAGAATTCTACTCTTTGATCTGAATTATATTTTATTTTTCTCAGATTTATTATATGATTAAAAATTGGGAAATATTGCTTTCTGATTCCAGGGTATTAAGAACTTTAGATTTTGCATGAATTATTTTTAAATAAATACTGCATTTGATGAATGTAATAAGATTTATATTTCGAGAATTCTTTTTCTCTGCTAAATTTAAATTGGCATGCCATTAATTAAAAAGAGGTATTAGAAATAAAAACTAACTCTAGAAATTTAAATGTTTATTATATTCTCCTTCACTTTTCTCTATTTATGACAATCAATGCTTAATACAAAGTTTATTACTTACAGTAAAGTAGAAAAAAATTAATACAGTTGTTCAAAACTGAATTGTAAAAATGAACATTTTTACAATTCAGTTCCTCTAGTGCTTCAGTGTATCCTTAGACTCCAACGGGGAAGGAGTCAAGACGAGCAGAGCAAATAAACATCAGCCCACTACCTATGTGAGAGTCTTTGAGTGAATTTTAATTAAACCCCCCAAATGAGCTACCATCTTGATCTGTAGAGCCAGATCATAATAACTCTTTGAAACATAATATTTATAACTTTGTTTTTACAAACAATAGCCAATCTTATTTTTCATTCATTATATCTGAGAAAGCTATTCAATTTCTTTGTAAAATCAGCAGTTAATTACAAATTAGTATTAAGCAGTTAAATGTCTTACTGTATTCATTTTTCTTTTTACAGATAAACAGACCAAGTCTACATATATTCTATTAAGAAATTTGTATCAAATCAATGGATATAAAGCTCTCTTCGCTGGTGAGTTTCTTTTACAAATGTAATTCTTTAATGCTTTCTCTAATTTTAATGTAGATAACTAAAAGATTGCAACACAAATGAAATATTGTTTAATAATATATTTAATTGTATGCTAATATTGTGGTTACTTTTTCAGGTATAGTACCTCGTACTGTGAAAATAGCACCTTCTTGTGCAATTATGATCAGCACTTATGAATATGGAAAACAGTTCTTCCAAAACTACAATGCTTCAAAAGCAGCCTCTACATTTTAGTCTTTAATAAATTTATATTAGTCTCAGCATCTCAATTTAAAATTTTTGACTATGACTTTTTATAGTCAATCTGTGTAACATCCTTTTCATTTGTATTTTATTCACTTTTGTTGTTGAGTTAGTTTGTATGTTTTAAGAGGTGATATATATAGTAATAAATTTATATTGTATTCATAGATAGAAGTGAAAAGTTCTTCGTGATTTCTATGTTACTTCGTGAATGTGTGTATATATGTATGAAACATTAGCAAATTCCGATTTCAGTGATTTCCTAAAACTGAAATAAAATTTCCTATTCTTTATTTATGCTTTCATTTTTGTAATTTTTTGAAAAGTTTATTAGATTATATTGATATACATTTTTTGTGTGAGTGTGCATACAAAAAAAAATTTTCTGTTGTGTAATGAATACATTTTTGCAAGATAAACTATCTAAAACTATTGAGGAGTATAGTTATTAATTGACATTATTACAAGAATTTCATTTTATACATGTATGTACATAGTTAATCCTTTAGATCAGAGGTTCCCAAACTTTTTTGTCTCGTAGACCCCTTGCCATGTTTTTCGGTTTGGGGTAGACCCCTACTTAATTAATATTGAATTTTTACAGATTTATCAAGTTAAATTCTTTTTAACAGCTGGTACTACTACTCCTACTTTAAAAGAATTGAATTCATTTCTAACTGTAATGAAATAGTGTTTAAAATTTAAAAAGCACATATGTTAATTAAATTAAAATTAATTAATAAATAAAACTGTTAAATAAACTAACTAAACAACAAACCAATTATTTTAATGGGAGGGATGAATCTCTAGCCTTACAATATAAAATTTTTAACATTTGGTATCAATCTTGTCTGGTTTAATTTTAAATCTCCTTATTAGTGTCAGTTTTTTTCTTTTTCTCGAGATTGGCAACCATGCTGAAACTCTTTCACTCTAGGAAAAGCAATGAAAAACTTCCTCATGATGTTTCATAAGTCAGGACAAATAACATGTTTGACTTTTTAAAGCCAAAATTGCTGGTATCCATTTCTAAACTTTTAAGATCTTCATTAGAGCTGATTAGTTCTTGTTGTAATGTGACATTTTTTTTCAATATGACCATATGAATTCATTGTCTACTGTGGTATTGACATAGTCAAAGCAATCTGAAACCTGGTTTCAAAATCTGAATAAAAGGCATTTAAATGTTGAACGTAGGTTAAAAAGTTCTGATAATTGTCTGTTCACAAATTTAGAAAATTCAGGACCTCCAGTATTATACTTTAACTTAAATCAGGAAAGAAAAGCTGAATCAGCTCTTGTTTTAATAAAATGCAAATTAACCTCATTAAATTTAATAAATAAATCTGTTAAATAGGTAAAATTTGGTTTACACTTAATTATAAATTTTCTTTTAAAATTAAAATCACGTTCTAGTTTAATTGTATGTGAGCCAGTATCACATAGACCCCCGCGTACACCTCATAGACCCCAAATTAATTTTCTGCTGACGTAGACCCCTTGGGGAGGTCGTCATAGACCACTTTGGGAATCACTGCTTTAGATTTTCTTACAATATAAATAGATTTCTTAATATAAAAATTGAAAAAATTTTCTAGAATCTTGTTATACCTATTGATCAAAAAATGTACATAGTGCTGGAACGTTCTGGCTTAAATGTATTAATAAGGGGTTATATAAATTTGCATAAAATGCTGATTTAAATAAAAAAAAATTTAAAAATCTCTTTTTAAAATTTATTTCCACTAAAAGTATATTAACCTCAAAATTTAAATTAAACTTTAAAGAGTGCAATTCAGCACTGCAAGAATAAATATTAACCTTCTTAAAATAGCTGCCCAAATGATATAATGCTTTAAGTTATTTACCACCATTTTCCTCAAGAAGCTACTGCCTTTGAAAATATTTCAAGAAACTTTTCAGTTACAATGATCAGCATAGAACTTCTACCTATCTCCAATAGTTAGTGCCTAAAGCAGGGATGTGAACCAGTGATATCGAGTGAGTGAGAGAATATTAACGTCGCACTGATTAGCAACACAAGGGCTTTTGGCGACGGTCCGCGTAATTTTGAACCATGGTCAAGTGACACAGACAACACCTGAGCTGGCACCCCCTCTCCTAACTACCACACCAACGGGAGGTCGTTTGAGCTCTCGACATGCTAGCCATGATTCAATGCCTAGACCACTCGGCCGCCAGTGATATCAAAATGGTTTACATTTTATTTCTAAGTTCACTATGAAGTATTACGAACAACAAACGCCAGTGATCAGTCGCAGGGAGCTCACTCGTTTGTTATTGTCTTGCCTCACGTCAAACACTACAATTGCTTATGATGTAAATTTTGTCTATGCATAGCATTTAGTAAATTTCGTTGACAGAACTGTAATTAAAGTTTATTTCTGTTATATTTACTATTTTTAACTGTTATTTAACATGGCTAGTTCTGCAAATGAACAAAAAGTATAAGATTATAAGTGTGATAGAGAAACATGGCATTATTAGTAAAGGCTACAGAGTGGTGTGTGTCTTATGTTCTGGAATAGTGGTATGCAGAACATCGTCTGTAAAACAGCATTTTGAAACTAATCACACATCCTCTTGTCAAAAAAGTGAGCCACAGTAAAAGTAATTAATTGCTTGGAAACCTTTAGGCAGATGTATTCTACAATAAGTAACATCTTACTACCCTAATATAAACTATCTATCATCCAATCAGCAACAACAGAAGTCACACTAATATTACTTTAATTTGAATTACACATATAACAAATATTTATAGCATACAATGCAAAAGGTATTTTTTGTAGTAAATAAAAGAGTTTTTTTGTGTTGTTAGTATGAAGTTTTATTATTTTCCCAATGATCACAAGTCAAAATTATTTGACTACACGTTAATCCATAAAGGTTCACCTCTACTTAGTCATACTGACCAGGATGTGTAAAAAAATCAAAGGTCCCAGCATATACTAGACAAATGGCTCTGAAAACTATTCATAACATCCCACATTCAGCACTGAAAATGTATACTAATGGCAGTAAAAGTGACAGTGGTATTTCTAGAAGTAGTGTGCACATTTGGACATCCAATTGCACAATTTACATTATGACTAAAAATGATGACTGCTGTTCTATTTTTAGATCTGAACTTACTGCAATCTATTGACATGTTCACAGAACTTTACTTCAGGGATATTGGGTATTTATAAGCCATGCCTGTAGTAGTCACAAAAAAGGAGGGAGGTCTGGACTCCCACTACCCTAGTTTTTTTTAATGATTGATTATATAATATATATGTACATACTACTTCTGGTAATTTTATTATTTTAGTAATAATTTAATTTACTGTTCTTTGTTCCCAACAATCAAAATATATATGGTGGTGTATTGGGGTATGATACGAAAATAGTGGACCCCCCCTTGAAAAATACCTATGTGCGCCACTGCTCTGTAAACTTTCAATGGGTCCCTTCCTATATAAGACTTGAATGGTAATGAGGCAGCTGAAACCTTGGCCAAGACTGCCTCTGCTGACAATTTGCATGAAGACATTACATTAACCTATAGTAAAATCTCGATTAAAAAATGGATTTAAATGCACTTTTGAGAATCCCACTTATACCCATTCATGGTACTTTGGAACAAGACCATGTTGGCTTCATCAACACAATATTCCTAGAAAATAAAAAGCTATCAAGCTTTTTGAGTGGCACATCAAAGCTCTTACCTTCCAACAAATCTCAAGGTTTTTTTGGAGCAAAACAGATCAGGCTTCCCTCACTACTTCCATAAATGTTTGGTTTTTGCAATATCCTATTTTATTTTTCAACTTCATAGAGATGGTGTAACATATCTATCGTTTGGGATTAAAAACAAATATTAAATTTTCTTTGTGAATTATTTTCTCTGCACTAAGAAAAGTTACATGCTTAACTTTCCTTTTAAAAAATCTATATACATCCAACTAAAGTGTTTTGTAAAATAAAATTGAAGGGTACTGTATTCAAATAGTCTTTCAGTTATTAAAAATTCGAAATTATTTTAGTGTTTTTGAAATAGTTTCTTCATTTAATGAAGGTAAAAAAATTATCGTATACCTTTATAACTCAACATATTTGAGAAAAGTTAACTGTGCGTGTGAATATGAATTTTTGTATAATTTTTCCAAAAACATACAAAAAAATTTTTTTGCTTTATATCTTTAATACAGACACAAGTTTAACAACTTTTATAATACATTTGTTCTTGTTTACATGTATACAATTTGAATAATACATAATTTTTTCTTCAATATATAATAAAACAGATTTTAATGATATACATAGTGCAGAAATACGTGATCCAAGACTACATTTTTATAATATAATTGCATGAAATAACTTTTTTTTCTAATTTTGGCATCCAAGCTATATAATTCATTGAGCAAGATTTTGATTTTCCTAACATTAATTTTTAAATATCTACATTGCTTCTTTAATGAGCTGAAATTCAAATGTAGGCCTAATATTTATTGTGAAATGTTATATACGCACCTCAATCGACAAAGAGTTATACACTTCATTAATAAATTTAAAATTTTTGTCCCAGAAACACAAGCTACAGGTGAGTAATAAACATCTTAATTTTTTTTCTGTGCAATCAGGAAATTTTGATTCATTTAATAAATTACATAATTCAGCTTGAGAAATACATTCTAAAAAAATAATTGATTGCATTAAGAAATATATGTATTGTACACAATAAAAATTATATAATTTTACCTTTAATATATAATTTTGATAAATTGTTTTTCCATCAAATGTAGGATTTCTTAAAAATCACTTCCTTCTCATTGCACTTCCCAATTAAGTTTTATATTTACAAACAAACAGCTCAAAAGAATAATACATTATATGCAAAGAACAGTTGTAGCCACCAAGAGGATATATTCATGGTTTTAAGTATCAAATTTTTATGATATAATTTTGAAAAGTAAATTCAAATTGTGATGTTAAAAATATTTTGTATATCAAACAATCAAATTTATTTTTCTTGGAACCTACTATAATTACGTTTCTGTTGCAAGGTTATTATATTAGCAATGTCAGCACATAATTTTTTATCATGCTTGCTGCCTTGCATGAAAATTTTCACAGGAGAAATCAGTTCATTCAAGAAAAAAGCCAAATTACACAGTCCCCAAGATATACAGCAGATTCACAACTATTGTCTCAATGATTTATGTTTAAATTCTTTCTTGAATTCCTCAAACACGATCAACTGCTAAAATATTGCTTAATTTGTATATATCAGTTTTTCTTTAATCCAATAATTATAAGAGAAATTGACTTAAAAAATATTTTTAGAAAAATTCGTTATTGGTGGAAGCAGGCAGTTGAAAAGTGGCAATGAAATGTATTAGTCGTAAAACAACCTCTTGGTGGATAAAAAAAAGGCGAGTACTCCACAAGATAATGCTGAAGAAAAACGTCACGTCAGACTGACCATTGACCAAAACATCTACACATGTACCCCAGTGCCTAAGATCGCAAAAGCTCAGATAGGCACGGCAGGCCTTGGCCCTCATGGGATGTTACACCACTGAATTCAATTCAGTTATATAATAGAAATTATTTGATTTTTTAATTAAGATGTATTAAGACAAAACTAGTGCTTTAAACTGCTAACATTCTTGCTGATCCTCACATGAATTTTAAACTAAATAAATATTCTTAATCTTGAAAAGTATTCAGAATACTAGTCTGTTTATGCAGTCTTCATTTATGTGGATTTAATTTCAATACAATAAAATTTTAAAAACTCAGATTTCAGGCTTTATGTGAAAGTACAAATTTGGGAATTTATTAAGCAAAAGAGTAAAGTAATCTGCAATTGTTAAGTGAATATTAATAATGCAGTAAAAAAATATGAGATTGAATAATGGCATCAGCAAAAAGAATTTTCGATGAAATTATAAGAACTTAAATTAAAAAGTGGAATTCAAAATTATCCAGACATTAGAAATAATGAAATTAAATGATAATAATATCAAAAAATATGCTTTTTGCAGCCAGTAAATCTTTTAACACTTACAGTTAAGACTTTTAACTTCAGTTAAGTTAAATTGATACCTGAGGATGCGAGAAGGATCCTTATTTTAAACTTTTTAAGATTCCATTTATTAGCACAAAGATTGGGATTATACCATACGTAAATATGTGAGAGCATAAACATTTAGTACACTCTTATAGCTTTAATTAATTTAATAGAAATGTGTTATACATTTCCTTGAGATAGCCTTTGTTCAAATAATTAAAACTTAGTAATATCCCTAAGTTAAACTAAGACAATTTTTCCCCTTTATGTGCATTTGAGTAATAAATTATATTCATTCAATAAATCATTTGCATTTTACATAAAGAGTGCATAGTTGTATTAACTTAAATTTCTTTTGTCATGACTAATTATCCGAAGAAAATTACTTATTAAATAGATGACAAAACTTGATATTCAGTTTATGCTTTTGAAAAATTTCAGGTATGCTCCAAAATCTTCATATTGCGTTTTTTTTATCTTTCTTTCTTTTCCAAATAAACTTACAAAAGTCTTCATAAAAAATATACAGTGCTTCAATTCTATATAACATTATAAAATATAATACTTCATACAATAAATATTTTATGTTTCACTATAGTATATAATACTTACTCCTTGTTTTTTTAAAAAAAATAATATGTTATTCTTCAGTTATGTGTATCATATAATATATTGCTTTGCAACTCTATTGCAGTTTAAATTCAGAATAATATTAGGTCACAATATATTTTTTTAAAAATACACTGTAAGCAGTTATATACATAATAAAACAGGAGCATCATTGCACAAAACTTTTCCTCAGAGGTTTTTATAACCATGGACGGATAAGTTTAGTAACATAAATCTCTCATGAGAATAAAATTTTTGACTAGATTAAAATATTAAGTATCACTCATGACTAGATTAAAATAACAATTGTATAATATAAATAAATATCAATGAGGTGGGAATGTATATAAAGCAACATATATATAAACGATATCATTGAGCAAAACAATCTGCTTAGTCAAGATTCTGTATATCAGGGTGTTGGTTTACACTTCAACAAAAAATTTGGATTTAATTTCTAAAAAATAGATTGGGGGTTTAAGCTCAAATTAAAAAGTAAAATATTTTTACAAAAACCTTAAAACTGTAATAATATTTAGAGTGTGAGAACAACTGAGATTCTTTTTTTTCCTTCAGATTGTGACAACAGATTTTTCCCTCCCTTTAGCAATTGTGTTATAAAATAATTTATTTTTAAAAATAATTATATTTATGACATTTAAGAGATTTATTGTACTTTTATAAATAACACCACAAAATTCTTAAAAGTAACACATAATTTGTTTAAACATATTTTACAGAGTTATATAATTTATATTTAGTTTATTAACTCTATTTTGCAAGCAAATCATTCATAAAGTTAGCCAATATTTTTAATAACTTCATGAAGTATCAGTTCATAACATTAACTTAATTTTTAAAAATTAAAGATCTTTTATTTTAATGACACATTTTTAGCAAATATGCAATAATCTACCACATAAAAATTCAAAAAAGAATCACAAAAGTAGACATATTTTAGCTAAATGTCTCTGAATCTTCACACAATAATCTCACTTAGCATGAAAAAACTAAAACACTGTGAAGGCAATTAATTTACAGTACACAATACTAATTAAGCAATATTGAATATCTCTCAAACCTTATGGTACAAATTTAATAAATAGATGTGTGCAGTAAAATAGACAAGAAATACATTTAAATCCCAGATGTAAAATTTACATCATTAAAACTTTTAATATAAGTATTATGAAACATAACAAAATGAACAGATTCATGTTTAACAAACACTCCCCACAAAAATTAAGTTAATCAAGAAGGAATATAATTTTTTTTCTTACTGTATTACCCGATTCTAAGAAGGTGGTGTAATAGAAATGCATAGCAAAAAGTGATAATAAAGCCCATAAAAAAGTTATGTATAATAGTTGAATGCTTCAGAAATATTCTTAAAAGTTTAACTAATAATGTCAGGTTAGCTCAACAATGAACAAAGATCTAAACATTCTATGACTACACTCCAATTGAAGAAGAAATAACAAATCCAACTACTTAAAAACCAACACCCTGTGAAGGAGCAATCAAAAATATATATCTTACTTGTGAAAAAGTAACACTTTTTTCTCTCTATGATTGCAATTCGTGTACACCTTTAAATGCTTGTGCATTGATAAACGATCTCTATGAGTCCAGTGGATGGTAATGGGCATTCACTAACTTGTTGAAAATGGAAGGACGGATCTGAGATGACCATGCTTACTCAGTCATTGCTTTCAGGAATAATTGCATCTCCAACAATTAAGGAATGAATTATTCCTTCTCTTTTGTTGCCACTACTCACAGCCTTAATGTAAGCATTGTAGGGACCCAGAGCAAAATGAGTTTCTGTACCTTCTTCAACAAATTCACCCTATCAAGTTAACACTTTGTTTAATAACAATAACATAAAACCACAAAACTGAAAAGATTTTTTGTTCTTTAAAAAGGATTTTATTTTATTTTTCTCATAAACAAGGTCTGTGTTAAATTAATTTATAAAAATAATTATTTGTTTGGCACTTGCATACTATTGCAACTATATTGGGGTCATTGAATAAAACTGAATTCTGAAAACAGAATATACTGACAGGAATATGGAGCTCATAATCCAAAAATACTATGTGGAAAATAATGTAATTATAAATAAATATTTATAAAAGAAAAAAAATCAATTTTATATTATTTTTGTATGTAATTATATCATTAATTTTATTTTATAAATTTTACTATTTAAGAATTCAATAAATTCCAGATGTGCATTTAAGTATTTGAGCTTATAATATGAATGAACAATTAGGCTTAGAATGGTGGAAAATGGAAAAATATGAAATGAAGTACATAGTTGCAAATTCAGCACCTATGACCTTGTGCAAAATCGGGGTTGATAATTCAGTGAGTTATCTTGAAAGTTGGCATGATTGCAATAGTACATAAGTACCATTTTTTTAGATAAAATATGCTATTTTCATTATAATGGGATCAAAATATATCAAATGAAAAAAGAAATTTAACAAACAAAAGAAAGCATCAGCTACATAAAAACTGGAAAGGCAAATATTCAAATTTAATTACAACAAAAATTGATGAAAGTTATTGAATTATTGGTGTTTTTAGAATAATTATATTCAATTTATCAGGGGAAAAAAGACACTTACTGCTGTTTCCATTTTCTCTCCATTAACCCAAACATCAAGGGTGTCTTTTTCTGATAAATAGGTAAATCATTAGCATTGAAATAAAACAAATATTTAAAAGTTCACACATCATAAAATGACAATAAAGAATTTTTAATATTTCTTTACAATTTCTGAAAAAGACTCTATAAGAATAAATAATAAAAGTTATAAATATGCTTAATACTGCAAAATGCAACAACATAAGTTTGGTAAATTTATTTTAAAATAAAGTTTTGAAAATACAGAATAAATTTCATTGGAAAACATACGACAAAAATTCTACTAACAATTTTAAAACAGTTCTCAGGAAAGCAAAACAAAGAGAGAAATACAAGATAAAATCTTTAAAATAATAATCCTTTCTTTAAATGGAAAATCTCTTATTAAGGGGCTCAAAATCAAAATGTCAGGAAAAATTAATTTTAAGAATCATAATTGTAAAATCTCATAAATACCACATTCTTTACTGAAATTGAACTTACTTAATAAAATATTTCTTATATATATAATCTGTATAAAACATAATAAATATTTAAATCAATTAATGTAATTTTAATGTACAAAAAAAAAGTACAATAAAGTAGTTCTGAAGAAAATCATAAATTCAATACGAAAAATTCTTGAGTAAGGTATTAAAAACTATATTTATAATATATATTCAAAATAAGTAACCATGAATAAAATGTCAATGAAAAATATAGAAAGAAAGCTATATTTTTTGAGTAAATTCTACTTAAGTCTAAAATAGAAAAATAGGATAATTTTCAATGAAGAATACATTGATTTTTAAATACATTTTGCAATAAAATAATTTCAGTAAATTTATATTTTGCAAAAAAAAATTGTATATACACACTATAACAAGACACACCAAGAATGAGTAGTTCAATAGAGACAAAAATTCGTGGGTAGAAAGATTATGTACATAATAGAAAATGATTAAAGTTTTAGGAATATGAATGACTCATTTCAGAATTACATAGTAACGAGCTCAATAAGGTGCTGACCTACCTCTAGTCTGGATGCAAGCTGCCACATGATGTGGCATAAAGTGATAAAATACCCTGATAGTCTCCTGCAGTATTTCTTGTCAAATTTGCACCAATTATTGGCCCAGGTCATCAACTTTACCTGGTAAATGCAGTCACCTTCCCATCATATCCCAGACATGCTCGATTGGAGAGAGATCTGGTGACTTGGCTGGCCAAGGAAGTATTTGACAAGTTGCAAGACAGTTGATATCAACATGTGCCGTATGTGGTCTGTCATTATCTTACTGAAAAATAAGGCCAGGGTACTGCAAAAGGAACGTTAGCAAAGCAGTCCTCAAAATGTCATCAACGTACTGCTGTGCTGTAAGTGTACTTCTAATAATGACCCAAGGGGTCCGGCTGTCAAAAGAAATGGCACCTCAGACCATAACACCTGGTTGAAGGCCCGTGTGGCAGGCAATAGTGAAATCAGGATCGGCACGCTGCCCTGGGAATCTCTAGACATATCTTTGATGATCGTCAGGACACAGCTAGAAGCAGGATTTCTCACTAAACATTATACATCCCCAGTCAGCATGATTCCAACCTTATCGAGCCTAGCACTACTGTAATCTGGCTGGACAGTGTGCAAGCGTTAGTGGCAGGTGGCGTAGTGGTCAGTACAAGCGTAAATTTCGTTCTATCAACCGCCTGTTAATGGTCATGGTGGACCCTCATGTGCAGGTCGCACATCTGATGGTTGATAATGATGAATTAGGCACTGTGACAGCTGATCTGACAATCAATCTGTCCTCCTGATCACATCTGTCTCTTTGCTGCAGTTCTAGGACGACCGCTACTATCATGACGCTGAAATCTGCCATCGTTCACCCATTCTTGTCAGCATCTTCTAATGGCCACATCGCTTTGACCCATATGACGAGCGGTTCACTGATTTTCCCAACCTGCCACTTTCAATCCAATGATATAACCTTTTTCAAACTCTGACGATTGTTCACAATGAGCTCAAATTCTATGGTGATGCATGTTTTCAGTTGTTGAAAGGTATCCTATATTGCAATACAACAGAAATGTTGAGCATCAGATTGAGAATTACTTTTTATAGACACCTGCTGAGTGAGCAGTTTTGATGTGCTGTAACTCCTGCTATTCATTCACTGGACACTAAATTTTAAGCATTTGCATGTTCCGTACAAATGTCTTTGCATATGAAATGTCATTACACTCAGGTAACCCCTTCTTGCTGCATAATTTTTTTTGTTATAGATGGTATAAAAAATAATAATGTATCCAACTTCAAATGAGGAATTACTGTAAAAATACTAAATAGCTAAAAAAATTAGTTTACACCTAAATGTGTTTTATTTATTTCAATGAATGAAATATATGATTCAAGTAGATCTTTGAGAAAACTTATATGAAAATTCATCAACAGTATACAGTGGAGTAACATTAATATTTTTAATAAGAAAATATTTTTATTATAACTTGTATAATTGGGATTATTTTTTTCTTTCATTTAAAATTTTATTATTTACAACATTCAAAACAATTCAAAATTAATACTGCTATATTTGACAGCTACTGTAAAACCTTTCAAAATCAGTAAAAGATACAATAGTACAGTTATATACAGGATTTCAGATGTGTTCTCACAGTAACAATCAGATAAAGTAAAGGAATTTTAGATCAAATACAAATATACATACCCAAAACTATCCTGGTTGGTTCATTATCAACGTCTACAATCCATGTCTTCAAGATTTTTGACTGGTTCTCTTTAAACTTTTTGTATTGCTTTCCATTAACTATTAAAGAATATTCAAATGATAAACCTTTTGCAGGATAAATTACAATGGAGCAATTGTTATTCCCAAGTTTGAAATTCTCATGACCAACTAACTTGAAGAGCCATTCCCGTTTGAGAACTTCCTAGAAAATTTCCAAAAAAAAATCTGTAAAATTTGTTTTGTAATAAGTACTGTATATAATAATTTTTTTTTAATTTTCAAGTTTAACTAAGCAAAAATCTTTTTTAAAATATTAATTCAAATTAGTATCAGTTAAACTCAATATCATAAAAATAAATATAAATATTGTCAGGATTTATAATATAGAAATTCTAAAATCCATTCCCATTTTTAAAACTGAATCATCAGTAATTATAAAGAACTCAGGTGTAATGTTATGAAAACTGTTTACAAACTAATAATTTAACTAAAATGATAAAATTATGAATATTAACGAAAAAGTTAAATTTTATAGGATGCATTCTCATAAAATCAACTGCCAAGAGCTGCTGGTCATCTCATATAATGCCATATAACCTAATGATTTTCTGTTTTGGATGGTGACGGAGGATGAATCATGGGTCTACTCTTTCACACCCAAAATGAAGGCTACATCTATAGAGTGGAAACATTGGTCATCACCTGTCTGAAAGAAGTTCCCTCTGCAGGTAAAGTGCTTCCCACAATTTTCTGGGATGCCAAAGGAGTTTTGTTGCTGGACTTTTTGAGGTTGGAACCATTAATGCTATGCGGTACTGTGACACCCTGTAGAAATTGAAAGAGGCATTACAGAAAAAATATCCGGGACTGCTTAGATCTGACATTCTGTTGTTGGATGATAATGCAAGATCACACTTGGCAACGCAAAATTACACTGCAACTCTTGATTGGGAGTTTCTACATTATCCTCCATACAGTCCTGATACAGCTATCAGTGACTTTCATCTGTTTACGGCTTTGAAGAAGAATCTCACCGGAAGTGAAACAATGCTGAAGTAAAACCAGCAGTTAAACACTTCTTTCATATGCAAAGCCCTGAGTTTTTACTGGAGGGCTTTTGAAGCTTATCAAGCAGTATGACAAATGTCTCAATGTACTTGGTACTAATGTGGAAAAATGAAGTTATGTCTTATCTTTAATGTCTCATTTTATGTTTTGCCTTTCATAAGAAGAATTCCATTAAATCTTATTTAATCCCTCATATATCTAACTGGAATAAAGGTTATATGTATATATATATAAACTTAAAAATAAAGTAACACAAATAGCACTACACTAACAAACCACAAAAAATTTTAACTTACAACTAATAACTTTAAAAGTTATAATCATCTCATAGGAATTCAATTTTTATTAATTTTTAGACAATTAATTTAATTAACAATAGTTACACTCAAAGAATTTTGTACCTTAGGAAAAAAATACATTACAATATCAGAAATGGTTTTGCTTTCAGATTTTGGATGTGAATAAGTAAAATTTATGACATGCAAGTAGGTTTGATCGCCACTTTTACAAATAATATTTTTATAATCAATAATTTAATTATAACAGTCAAGTAAATATAATATAAACAAAAAGTAAACAAAGAAATGTAATCAAAAGTAAAACACAAATTTAAAAGATCATATGATTAAAAATTATTACATGTCAAATTACATATTTAGATTAATTATTTTTGATCAAGATATTTTAGAATTTTCATTCTGCAAATATTAACCCCAATTAAATTTCAATTACTTAAACATAAAACGTGACCTCAACAATTACATGTTATAAAATTAATACATCACATAATAAATTTTAAATATATATACACATTAGAGTAATCAAGTTTAATCTGAAAAAAATCATACTTTGCCATCAACCCTGACAATACGTCTGCCTGATGTTGTGCCATGTTCAAACTCTATCAAGTGCTTTTGACCATTTAATGTGATATCCCATACACCAACTACTTGAGACATATTGACAAAGCAAACTAAAACTGAAAATAACAGGGATTAGCTTTACAGTCATTACAGAGTGAGCGAAAGATGAAGTTAAAATTTAAAAAATCATTTATTATTTACCATATATAAATTTTTATCATAAATATAGCTAGCAGCAAATATAAATTGCATGCTTATCAAAATATTAAAATTAACAATCATTATTTTATCAGAATTTTAGTACTTCATATTAATGCCACCATAGCCAAATTTGTACCACACAAATCCTGCCATATCATAAAAGCAAAAGAAAGCAAAAACAAAATCATATATTCGTATCTGTTTTATTTTAACAAAGCAATCAGTCAAAGATTTTGGAGGAAAGTGGCACAATTCACATAGAGCCAATTTGGCAGCGGTGGTGACATTAATACATAAGTACCCAGAATCTTTTGTACCAATTAATAATAATAAAAAGTCATAACATATATAAATAGTTAATTTTCATCATTCTATAACATTTAATAATTTTTTGCTCACATCACAATAACATAAACAAGTATTAGTATGTTTTTTTTTTTAAATTTTTTTGTACAATATAAATATTTTCATACTTTTTATATCAATTCATAATATTTTATTGAACATTTAAATTGTGTATAAAAAGCTTACAATATTAAGATGTAACAAAATATACATAAATTTCAGTCAAATTTTGGATCAATTGAATTATAGAATTTCACATTTGTATTATCTCCTTTTTAATTTTCTAGTTATAATTTTTAAGCTAAAGGTATGGATGTTTGTAAATGTAAAGTGCATTTGCAGCATGGGGGTACTCTAAATAGCTGTCAAGCCACAAGTCCTCTCGGAGTTGGAACCGAGTCAAATCGCACTGTCACCTGTGTGGTGCTCAAAGCTATGACTAACAACAGGCATACAACTAGCCCCTTGCCACAATGAATTTCATGGGCCTTGGACATTACTTTCATGGACATTACTGTTGATCAGGTGGCATAAGTAACAACAATTTTTAAAAATCTGATTACAATAACAAATAATTTTAATGAACCCCCATAGTTTAAAATATATTATATATTCAGTAAATTGAAAATTGATTTAGTTCCAAAGTCATTTTAGTTTGCATCTATATTCTGAATTTTATAAAAATTTTACATTTCTGCAAGATTGCCAAGTAAAGATGTGATTCATAACTAATTCTGTTTACTTCTATATTACAAAGGCTCTTGCAGATGATCAAAAATATTGGTGGTTAAGTTACTCAATGCTAAAAAGAAAGTTATTTAGGCAATATTTTATCCTCTAATAAGAATATGTAAATAATTTTTAAGAAATTGGCATCACAATACTTTAAATATGTTCATGTTTTAATAATTTTGAAATTATTTAGTTTTCAGTTAAGACTGAGTTATTGATAAACATCCTATTGATTAACTACAGCCCATAACTTTGTAAGAATATATTTTTAGCAAAAGAATATTTCAAAACTTGCAATAAATCAATTTTTGTGAAGTAAAAAATTATCAAAGAAATATAATGATATAAGAACATATTTCAAACTAACAAATTTTAGAATGAATAAATCATTTTGTTATTCTCATTCTATAAAGTATAATAAATTTATCCTTTTTCATTGTTTTGTGATCAGAAAAACATTTGGAAACTTCATTTAATAATCTATTGCACTTGATTTTTCTATTTTACATCATACTTTACATAATTTTCAAAACATACAAGTCAGGAATATCATTAATAAGTTTTCATATACATTCTTTTACACATAAGTTTTTTTAACTTGTAGGTTTCTAAAATATTCAGTAACTTAAAGAGAGCAATACAGTCTAGAATTATGAAAGTACTTTCTACTGAATCACAATAATCCAATTAAAGATTAATAAGAATTGGCAAAGAAATTTTTAAAACAAAGCATAGTATAATAAATTTTATTTTTAAGAAAATTATTAAAAAAAATAGTTTTTTTTAAAATATTAATCACTAGCCTCACATTAAAAGCATAAAGATTGAACAACACAAGAGTTTAAGAAAATAGATTTATTTATTTTTAAAATTAAAGAATATAATAAATAAAATAAGCAACTCAAATGCATTTAATTTCAATATTTTGTATTCCTTCTAACAAAAAACACTACCAAAAATTTTAAAAAGTTGCTTCTCCAAATAAATAAATTTAAACGAATAAAAAAATCTATACAAATATATGCTTTAAAAATTCACGATTCTAGCAGAATTGTTGTCATGGTCACGATGTGACATAAAGAAACAAATAATAGAAGCCAGAATGTATTGTTAATAAAACATCAATATACAGAAAAAAAATAACTGATGGGGTATGTTTTCAAACACTTAAAATAATTTTCCAAAAAATCAATGATTTCTTACTCAAACTTTGTCTATAAAAATTTTAAGGTCGTATAAATTTAAATTTGTTTACAGCACAAACTGAAACTATAACAAGAGTTGCCAGATGAAAAAATTCAAACTTTGTTGTAAATATAAAAAGAGTTTGAAAAATTTTTAATGTCATAAATTTATGTAAAAATGAAGTGTGAAACGATACACATTAAAAAAAATTGATAAAAAATTATTTAAACTGAATAATGAATTCAAAATGGTCTGACACTTACACCAATATGATACTTGGGACCAAATCAGAACTTGGTATGGCGGGATATAGACAGATAAAAGGAACAAACAAGACCGGACAAGTAATGCTCAATTTCGTTGGAGGCACCTATTCCTATTATCTACAAACAAGGATGGGTTACTTTGATATTTTTGGCCTCTTTTTTAAAATCGCTAAGTTCATCGTTGGGTTTTTTTTTTTTTTAACATTTATAAAACCCGTGCACCACCGAACATATAACACGGGGTAAACAACACAGACAGAAGAAAGGATTACAGCACAAACATCCATGCCTTCTCCGGGATTCGAACCCAGTCCTGCGGCACCGCAGTCAGCTTCACTGACCACTATACCGGATGGGCGGCTCATCGTTGGGTTAATGGACGAAATTCAGACCAGACAGACGCCAAGCGGGGAATCACGTGACAACTTTCCAACATTTGCACGTGTTTTTTATTCCCGTGTTAAACCTATGCAGTAAGTTGTTGACATTCTTGTGCTGTAATTTTATCTAATTAAAATATATGATATCATTATATTTTATGCATTATTCTAGTTTTTATATTTCTTAAGAAAAATTCTTAACAACTTTTTTGTAAAATTTCTGTTTCTTTCTTATTTATTTATCTAATTAGGTATTCGTCCGCTCCAACTAGTGTTAGATAGTATATTTATGTATAGTTCTCTCTCTCTCTCTCTCTCTCTTGGATACACTTAGATTAGCTGATAGTTATTTTAGTTCTTAATTAATTTTGTAGTTCTTTATTTTATATTTTTGCGCAAGAATGGCTCACAGTATAGGAACAAAACCCCTTCTTTTAAAAAATTTCAATTTATGTGAAGTTCTCCGATATAGCGAGAAATTTTCCAGCGCAAATGGAAATCAGAGTGTCACTACCAATGTTAGGAAACGATTGAAGTTATGTGAAACCAAGTTTGTAAGCACCATATCGTTTACTGAGCCTGATTGCTCAGTGAATGATTATTTCTTTATTACAGGCGTTGTCAAAGCAGAGATGAAGAAAAGAGTAAAATACAAGCCATCTGTTCAGATCAGAACAACTTCTGAGGTAAGTTATAAATTTTCTTACCTCTCTTATAATTTAGATACCTTTTGAAAGTATTATGATTGCATTGGGCTATTTACTTATGTTTGCTTTAATTTAACTCATTGTTTTGAAGTACAAAAATAGGTTTTTAATAATATTTACATTGTTATTTATCATTGAATTATAAGTTGATTCTAAAAGATTAAAAGTAATGACAGCTATTCAAATTTAGCAGCTTTTTAAACATCTGTAAAAGAAATGTAAATGGGCAAATTTATATATATATTTTTAATAGGTTCATTATCAATGATAAGTTTATAATTTGAGTCTTATTTTTTAGAGTAGCATTGAATATCAATTACATTGTTTTCTATTGTAACGAATATACATTATTAAGCTTTTGTCATTATATTGATATTGCTATTTATGAGTAAATCTTCTAATTTGATTCCAACACGTTAAATGTAAAGACAAGTAATGCCTAACCATTTTGAAAAAGAAATGTAAATTTTGCAATTAAAACTTGAATTCAATGCAGAGTAATATTATGTTTACATTAAGATTCTCACAAATTTTTACTAATTTTTCTGATAATTCATATTATTTTAAATCAAATACTTAATTATGTGTTTTTATATAAAATAAACTGTTAATTTTCACTTTTTTTAAAATTCTCATGCATATAATTTAATTATTTAAATTTTAACTTATGGTCTTTTGATAAAATAATTGAATTTAAATTAAGTCGTAAATTAACTTGGCACAAATTTTTCAACATTTGTAAATCAGTAGACAAAAATGGTAATACCGAAAACTTATATAAGTTTACGATCTTATTTTAGAATTTATTTCTTTAATATTTAATATCTTTTTTTTTAATTTTAGGTTATAAGTGCAGCATGCACTTGTCCTGCTGGGGAAATATTTTTTATTTTTAACCTTTTTTCTGATCACCCCTCGTAATTATGGATATTTCAAATGAACAGCAAACGTTGGTGTAGTGACGCTGTGAATACATCTGTCACAGAAGAAAACAAATTAGTTCCTAACATCAGAATTAAGCAGTTATCTTATCCTTTGCCACATATCCTTTCTCTTTATCAATGGCTTGCTTCAAATGAACTTTTGAAAAGGTGCGTTAATTGCAGAACCCAAAATGCTAATGAAAGTTTGTACAACATGATTTGGTCAAAGTGTCCGAAGAAGCTATTTGTGTGTAAAGACAGAGTTACACATGCCGTAATGGAAGCAATTTGTGAATTCAACAAAGGGACTCTACGTACTGTGAGAGAGACCCAAAAAGCATTACATATACCTTTGGGGAAATATTCGCATGATCTTGGTGTGATGCTCGAATCCCGTAAGATTATTTAGAATCGGACGGAAGAACACCAAATACAAGCATGCATGCAAATTGATAAAAAAAACTATTTTAAAAAGAGAAATATTAATTAAAAAAAAGGAAGGAGCAGGATATTTGTGAGGTATTATAATACTGTATTTTTTTTAAAAAAATTTTTGTAAAATGTGTGCATGTAAATATTTTATATTAATAATTTTATAATTTCAGTTCTTTTCATCATATGTTTTTCATACAAATATATCATTTAAATATTATGTGAGGCAAAAGATTTTAAAACTTCTGTTACAACAGAAATTTTTTTTTAATGTTTTCTTGATATTTATGTGCAATTATTACTGTGTAAATTAAAAAATGAAACTAAAATGAAACTAAAAGTCTTAGATATCAGAGTTCCTGAAATAAAAACAATTGCAAGTGTGTGTACATGTGTTTCTGCCCTTTGCTTTAAATTTTTTCCCTTTTATGCATTATGCTGAGAATTAACATCGTTGTATGAGTACATGAAGGATGTTGGCGACGAAGCTCATAATTTTCTTTCTTGGTCAAATGCCAAGAAAATGTGATACAGTACACTACCTAATTTCCATATCACACTCAGAGACGTCTTAAGACATCTTGAGGCCCTGGGCCCCTACTCAAATGTAGACCCCACTTATGACCCTTAAAAGTAAACATTGCATAGCATGTTGTCAAGTACTCATACAAATAATAACCCGAATCAAATAAATGTGCATGAATTACAATAGCTCATACCAGCTCGACCGACTACTGCTTTTTGAATGAATGAGTAATGATGGTATATGTTGGTAGGCCTAGGCCTGTACGCGTGGACGACGGTCATCACATGTAGCCAGTTGACATATCGTTCGAAATTTCCTGAAGTAACCCTTGCCCTTTGAAATTATTCGAATTATGATCTTTTTAAGGTTGAGTCGAGAACGAGACGAGGCACAGTGGTCAGTTTTCTTGGTCTGGCAAACGGAAATTATTTTATAGCTTTGAAGTCTTCAAAATTATATCTATTGATCAAAAATCGTAATAATTAATGTAAATTGGTTATTGTCTTTTGTTTTTCATCAAAATATACGGTGAATAAGGTCTTAACTAATTTATGTCAAGTTTGAATTTGATCAAGAATAAATGGTTGCTGAGGGGAACTAGTTTTTAAACAAGGATCTAAGGATATTAACAGAAGCAGTAATTTGACACATCAGAGAATATATACAAGAAATAGAGCGGCATGTTAAAAAAATTAAATTTTAACATATTAAACAAATACAATCAAACATAACAATGTACATATACAATAAAGGCTAATACTTAGTATTTAAAAGGACTCGGCACCCTTTAAGCATTTTTTTTAATTTATGTATTTAAAAATTATATTTTAGCATTTCATAAAACACTTTTATTTAAGAAAATGATACGAAATAAAATTTCGCACAAAAAATTCACAAAATTTTACAAATTTAATTTTTTTTTAAAAATTTGGAAATTTTTTAAAATTCTTTTTGTGTTTATAAATTTTTTGTAATATTTCTAAGGATGTTTTAAACACCTTTTGGGATCGATTTTACAAAATCTTGATAAATTTTGGAGAAAAAATAATAAAATGATTTATATGCTAAAATTCAACCAAAAGCCTTATATCTCCCACATTTAAAGTTTTTTGCTTCACATAATATAGAAATATTATATTTTTATGAAAAACAAATGATGGATAAGAACTAAATTTATAAAATTATTACCCTGGCGAACCTTTAGGTATCTGCCATGCATCAGTTTTAAACCTCGCCTTCAGTGATATAATGCCATTTTGGGATCAATTTGTTTTAAAACATCTTCCTGAGCTTTGGCTAATCTGCATGAGGTGTGGTAAACAAGCGCTTACATTGGAGCCTCTGCTGATATTTCATGAATGACGATACCAGGAGGATAACAGTTAATTTTACACTCCATAAGCTTATTATAGTTGGGATAAATATCAGCGTGGAACTCTTTGCTATTTCCTTTTTTTTTCCTATTATATTGGCCTTTTGACATTTTGGTGTCGATGTTACCGGCAAAGTATGAAATGCGGGCATTCTATAGAATGCCTAGGCATTCTATACAATGCCGGACGTTTTTAGGCAAAGTATGAAATATGAGATTGATTACATACTTTGCCTAGGCATTGTATAGAATGCCCAGGCATTCTATAGAATGCCTAAAGCTATTTAGGCAAAGTATGAAAAAAGGTCATGATAAGGATATTATATCAATGACTTACATTCCTAAAAGTGCAAATGGTTATTCTGACAAAATAATGAGACTGCCATTAAAAGTAATTATTGTTAAATTGTGATTTCGCATATACTTGGTATTAAAATTCCTTCAGAAGTTCCAAGTTGATAGAAACCATCCTATTTCTCACTCATTACAAGTGCTAATATATTGGCATTCGGAAAAAAAAAATCAATGTTTTGTATTACAATACCTTTTTTAAAAAAAAATAATTTTCTGTTTTTTCTGGCAAATTTCACTTAAGTGGATGTACAGTTCAATATCATAACGAGTAACATTTTTGTATTTGGTTGAAAGTTCTTTCAGAATTCGATCATATCCCCAGAATCATGAAATTAATTTTGCTCTTGGCAAATTAAATTCCTAGAATAAGCTCACATCGTCAAACTGGGTGTCAAAATTACCGGAGGCAATTGGTATCACTTACATGATGTCGCACTAAAAAGGAATACCAGCCCCTGGAGAATGTACCAGGTCTGAAAATGGTAAAAATATGAATCTGCATCCCCATTACGAAAAAAAAGAATCCGTGACGTAATACTGTATAGCAGTTCTTCCCAACAGTTTTCTCTTCTGGATCAGTCAACGTTTGATAATTTTACGGCGGCCCGCTGAGGGTGGGACGTTGATTATTTATATTTTAAATTGTTTTGATTTTATAATTTAATTGTATTTAAACATGCCTTCAGAGTAAAATTCAGTTGCACCAAAAAATAATTATAAAATGATTTCACATAAAATATAAAGTGATTTCCATGGAAAGTCGCACAAACACGAGAAAAATACACCCCAGTAAATATAATGGAAATAATTTAATGCTCCTTGAGTGACCTGATACCCTTTGATCCACGGAACAAGGGTTGGGGACCACTGTTTTATGGTGCTGACGCTTTCTTTAACAGTTTAAATGAGTTTACTTCTATTTTCCGCCAACATCACATCATAGCTATTCAGCAACCAATAGTCCCTGGGTTTCTTCTTAGTAGTCATTTTAGCATTTTTTACATCAGTTATTAACTTCTAGTAAGTAATTTCAGTTAAGAAAAAACCTTTTTTTTGGATCATCAACTCGAATTTTAGGCAACTAACCGTTGAATAGTTGTTTCATGTCTATGGACCATGGGTCGGCAACCTTTTAGCTGTTGCGTGTCAAACCAATCTACCAATATGATTCAGCGAACCACACAGTAGAGCATTTTTGAAACAATTAAAAAATTTACAAATTTGTTGAGTTTTGCAAAGTGCCACTGAGAATTTTTCCGCGTGCCACATGTGGCACGTGTGACATAGGTGGCCGACCCCTGCTTTAGACCATGTCTCATTCTCCAACACTATAGCTTGCTTCTCCATTTTCACGTAGCACAGGAAGAAACCAATTTTTTGTTGAACAAGTTTAAGTAAAATTGAGTATTTTGACATTTCCGAACAAACAGCAATGTACAACTAACAGATTCTGAGCCTGAGATACTCGTTAAAAGTTTTATATCTTGCCAATTGACAATTTTCGAAATGAATCTGAGAAGTATTTCATACTTTGCCAGTTTCTCATTAGGCATTCTATAGAATGCCTAGGCAATGCGTGAAATAGGAATCATTTCATACATTGCCGGCTAGATTTAGGCATTGTATAGAATGCCTAGGCATTCTATAGAATGCCGGATTTCATACTTTGCCGGTAACATCGACATAAAGAGCCAAGGCTAGGTCAGGAGTCATTTTTTTGCCGATTCCGGCTGTCGGGCTAAGCATTTCTTCAGGAGAATATCACGTCTAGGTCAGCAAGTAATCACTTGTTTCAAAATTAAGGCAGCATCTCTTTCTTCAGCTGCTTGCATTGACATTCTTGTTGCAAATGCTAGTTCTTGCTTGCTTGCTGAAGCAAGATGGGGACGTACTCTTTCCCTCTTTGCCGTGGCTTTGCATTCCCCGAATGATTTTGAGGGTCGACTTGGAGTTGATTTGGATGGTATAAATCTTACTCTCCCCGACAACCTTAGTATCCAGGGCCGGATCTACGTATGGGCTTAATGGGCTGCAGCGCAGGGCCCCCGGGTTCTAGGGGGCCCGTTTTCCCACTGAAGGTAAAAAACAGAAAAAGATGCTTACAATCAAAATAGTATTAAAATAACAAACCAGTAAAAAAATACAATTCAAAAATAAAATACCCAAAATACCATATCAAATTCATTTTTATTTTCGAGAGCAAGAGCAATTTACTTTTGCTCTTCCTCTCTACCACCGAATAAGCGGAAATTAGTAATTAGTAGACAAAGGCTCTATATCATAGGACGGAGCCGATGAGCATCGAGCACTTATACAAACGTAGTGGCACTTTTCTGTAGCCATTTATTTTTGTGCAATAGAGGTGCAATCAGGTTTTGGGCCCCAAACCGGATCTTACAAAGTATAAAAAAAACTATAACATAACATAGGCTTTTTGGGCCCCCTAAAACCTTGGGTCTCCCGCAATGCGGGGTTGCAGGGTTGTACGTTACGCCCCTGAAGTGAAATGGAAAGGAACTTAGCCAAAGAAAACGGAGAAGCACAACAAGCAAATATTAATGAAGAAAATATGCAAGATCATGATGACCAGCAGCCTCCTGAAAAAATGTGTCGTTCAGACAGAGGACATCAGTAATGCCCCGACTTAAAAGTGTTTACAAAATGTTGAGTTTGAGTTTACAAAATGCGTGTATGTGGGTTTGTGGCCTAAATTGCTAAGTAATAATTTTATTGATTACATCCTTTCACATGAAATGAGTTATTTTCAAAATAAAAATCCAAAACATATATATTCTGTTTCGGTAAGAGAATACAAAGGACAAAAAGAGATCATTTTCGCGCGCATGCGCCCCAATAATCATTTCATTAAAAAATTTAAAAATGGCCAAGTGCTTGAAAGATCTTAGCTATGTTATTCAACTAGTATTGATAGTGTTTTTTGTTTAACCTTCAAACTTTTTTCTAAAACAAATTCTCAATACACAGCCGAATTTTCTAATTGGAAACACTTAACAAGTTGCTTAGAAAATCATGAAAATTCTATTGAACATAAAAATTCAGTGTTAATTTAATTGACACGAAAAGAAAATAAGTCTGTTTTACAAGGGGAGGGCATGACTTAGGAAATTAATTTGGGGACGAGACTTTGTGCATTAGCAATACTCCTTTAGAACAGTGGTCTTTTTCAATTCACGGAACCCTTAAAATTTGAGAGTGCTTTCGTGGAACAACTAGAACTAGAAAGTGTTTCCGTGGAACCCCATTTCAAACACATACGTCGAAGAATATATCTGAAAGTAATATTTATAGTAGATCAACATGTTACAGGCACTTCATGCAAAAGCAATTAAAAAAAGTATTTGCATTTATTATTAAAAAGATTCTAATCTAATTTTGTTAATACAATTTACTCATTAATAATATTAATATATGACTCAAGTGTCACCTATCCATGCATTATATTTAGAAACTGAGAAACGTGCTTCCTTTTTTTCACACGAACTGTCGAAGTCTAGGTCTTTTGAGATTAAGTGCAATTCCATTACTTATTCTGAGTATAATTTGCTTTTATGCTTTGTTTTCTTTGCCACTTACGTTGAAAAATACATTTCACATAAACACAATGTTCTGAATGGCATTAAAATGTTTACAGATGTGTGAGAAATCGCATGTATTTCGTATGAGAGAGAATTTGAAACCTAAAATTTAGAAGATGTTCTTGCTTAAATTTAGATTTTAACATCAACTCTATTAACATGTTGTTCATTTTCCTTCATTATAGGTGTTGTTTTCCACTAATGTAAAAAGGTGCATTTTCCATTAGAAAACTATTTAGTTTTTCAAGACATTGTGCTAACTAACGTGCATAAAATTATCTCGTGGAGCCCGAGATAGTAAACTATTCACAATCTAGAGTAGAAAGTATATATATAAAGTTAAAACGTTTCATTATTCTTTTATTATTTTATAATAAAAGTTTAAAAAATATTGAGAGAAATAAAGTTATGATATATGAATAAAATTTTCAGTGCTAATTAATAGGGGGGGGGGGTGAGCTATAGATACTTGTAACTTATAAACTTCATAGAGAACGTGAATCCATTTTGCATACACATTTGTTTCTTCTCGATTTCTTATTGTGTGAACTCCTGAGTGTATGCCCTGTGGAACCCCAGGGTACCGTGGAACACAGTTTGAAGACCACTGCTTTAGGATGTTCAACCCTCAATGTAATAGAGCCGAATGAGCGGAATTTGGAGAAAATAGCAATCGAGATTCATATTATACAATTCATTTTATACAATTAAGTTTTAATCAGCTCTAGTGATGCAGTGGCATATGTGATAGCGCAACAGCTTTTTTTTACGATCGGTCAGGGTTGAATCGCTCGGTAGGCTTGCTTTTTTTTCCCAATTCATTTAATTATATTTACAATTAAGTAATTTTTCTTATCAAATATTTTATATAATTATAAAATAATTGTAATAATAAAACATCATAAACAATTTTACATATTATAAAACTATTTTTTTATCAAATTATAAAATTATTTGTGATATATTTATAAAATATAAGTTAAATATTTATATAATTATAGTAATTGTTTTAGTTTTTGAAAAATAAAATAATTGCAGAAAATATTTACTAAGCATTTTTTAAATAAATTTATTCAATTGTAAAAATAATTAAATGAATTGATAAAAAAAAAACAAAGCAAGTCGATCAAGTGACTCGAACCCTAACAGACCGCGTGAAATGCAGGTGCACTACCACATATGCCATTGCATCGCTGGAGCTGAATAAAACTTAATTGTATAAAAGCTAAGTATGAATTTCGAAGGCTATTTTCTCGGAACTATAATTGAATATACTATCTCAAAAATTTCTATTCGAAGCCATTATATTGAGGGTTGAACACTCTAAAGGAGTACTACTATTACACAAAATCTCCCTCAAATGAATTTCCTTAGTCATGCTGTCTCCGTTGTTAGATAAACAGTTACAGGAGCAACTAAGAAAAGATACACAATATAATATTACCACAATGTCCTCAAACGTGTTATTGCGGTAGTAGAGTATTTAGCTATGAGAGGTTTAGCATTTAGAGGTACCGAGAAAGTTTTTGGATCTCCTCTTAATGGTAATTTTATGGGTGCCCTGGAACTGCTACCAGAGAGCTCGACCCATTCATTCGTGAACATGACGACTGTGAGAATTACGCCTAAAATCGTTAATATCGTACTTACCAAAAACTATATATTAACAAATAATCGAGATCATGGACAAGCAAATAATTAAAACAATTACAACTCAAATAAATAATGTAGACACAAAGTTATATTCTATTGTGATGGATTCAACACCAAATTTGTCCCACAATGATCAATTTGCTATTGTACTACGATAATGCTTTCGGGGAAAGGTGTATGAATTAATTGTGTCTCATTAGTTAAGATTAGTAGTCATACTGACTTATACTTATTTAGTTCTCTACAACAGTTTTTAGAAACAAATGTACTGCTATTGGATAATTGTAGAGGACAGATATTTGACAACGCTGTCAATACGTCCGGTCGATATAATGATGTGCAAGCTCTTCTAAAAGAGAAGAAAAATTCGCTAATTATGTGCCGTGTGCTGCATATTCTCTTAGTCTGGTTGGAACAGATTCAATTAAGGTTGCAACTGAAATAGTGAACTTCTTTGGTTTAGTGCAACAATGTTTTCTGATTCTGTTCAAAATTTGCTGATAAATTGACAGAAAAGAGACTCTGTATAGGACAGAAAATTTTAAAACGGACACGCTTATTGTTGCGTTAGATAAGCTAATCCTTGATTTTAATAGAAGTCAAGAGTATACGCAGAGTATATAGTAAGAAATTAAAATTTTTGATGGATTTGCAAGACCAAAGTAAGGGGAACGTCCATCTGAAAAGCGTACGCGCTATTATTGATTACTAATAAGGTGATGAAGACCAACATTTAGTAAATGAAGGTGTTCAACTCAAAACTTATCTAAAACAAACTGAGATATCCTATCCTTGTAGTGATATGTTAAATTTAATTTCTGAAAGGAAACTTGTTGACGTTTTTCCAATTTTGTATACCATTTTAAAGATATTAATAACGCTCCCTATTACTAGTGAAGCGGAGTGTATTACGTTATCCTCTTTGCAAATAAATAACTCTATTACGCTAGCAGCGTATCTGGTTTTGCAGTTGAATAAGGCAAAATAACTTTTAAAAAATCATAACATTAAAAATAATTCTGGATTCTAAGAACGATAAAATATCCAGCCATTCTAAAAATCAAACCGTTTTATTCCACAAAAAATACAATACTAACTGTTGCCAAAATACACAAACAAAACTTTTACTTAATATTTACATTCGGTTACAGTGAATACGCACAAGTATAGATGCCATGAATTAATCCAAAAAATAAACTCTGAAGGCGTGACAGAGCGTGCATTCTCTAAAATGTCCTATATAGAAATATAGGACAGTGATAAATACTAGACTTATTTATTTATGACTTCTTTCTTTTAATACTAATCTCACTAAAGACTTAAAATGTGATGAGTATATAAAAGAATTTGCAACGTGTCAATCCCAAAAGTTCTAGTCCATTAAACACAAAAAAACAACATACGTTAGTAGAAGTTACATGCTGGGCTAATGTTATGTTTTTATATTACTTAATCGAACTTGAGCATAATTTGAAAGTCAAATCAAAAAATTACTTATCCATGGCATGTATTTTCAAAAAATTCTCGCTAAAATCTGCAAAATCTTTCTCAGACGAAACGATTGAACTTCCGACTGGAAAACGAGGCTCGTAAGTGTTTCGTGTAGAAAGAACAAACCCGATATATACCGATGGTTGTTGAAAATTTCCATTCGCATTCTGACAAAAAATGTTTACCACATGGCTAGGGAACTTAAGAGGACTATAAATTGAGGATTGTTTTTTATTTCTGCGCGATTTCATTTTTGGGGTTTCCGTCAGGGCCGCCGCGTGGGGGTGGCAAAATTGTTCACCGCCCAAGGGCGCCTGGGGCAGGGGGCGCCAAAATTTATAGTATACTTATAGTTTTTTTTTTTTTAATTTAATGTTACTTACACACACACACATAAAAGTTGTTCATAACAAACTTGCAATTTTGCATGTTTTATATTTTAATTGAATTTAATTTTGTTTTCGTTTCTGCGGATTGTTTTCGTTTGTGTAAAACAAAATTTGATTTCCGATACGAACAATAAAAACACGTTCCGTGTGGAGTTCGCGCTATTATACGGAACGTGTTCAAAATCTAAGAATTTGTAACATGCAACAACAGGAATTGGAAATGATTTGTATCGGCATAAATTTTTATTCATTATATGCTGAGGAGATGTTACGGCTCAACGTCGTTTTTTAAAGTTATGCAAATCGCTTGGATTTTCTAATCCAAATCATATTTTGCTTCATGTATACTGCTATTAAATTGTTCTCAAAACTCGAAATAAAATCTTTATCGCGTTTCTCAAACTGTGGTGCGCGCCCTCCAGGAGGGCGTGATAACCCTACTTGGGGGCGCGAACTTATCGCGAAAAATCGAAAACAAAAGATTTAAAATAATTTACAATTTAAAATCATTACGAAGTAAAATACATTCTTATATAATAAAAAAACACAAATCCCCACTGCTATAATAATCAACAGTTATAAATGTATCAGTACTGCACAAAGTATTTGATAATTAAGTTATCAATA
The DNA here is from genome assembly GCA_019973975.1 of Trichonephila clavata. Taxonomy (NCBI): domain Eukaryota; kingdom Metazoa; phylum Arthropoda; class Arachnida; order Araneae; family Nephilidae; genus Trichonephila; species Trichonephila clavata. The sequence goes on along the minus strand of BMAO01017987.1, from coordinate 28,562 downwards.
TTCAATTAAAAACAAGTTTAGTAATTATTAGTGACTCCCCTGGTCTTGTCATATACAAAATATTTATCTTGATAAATAGTGCGGTTTATAATTAAAGTCGTATTGTATTGTAGTCAGGGACGCCGGAAGGCGTGGGCCAACTAGGCCCGGGCCCAGGACCTCGCTCTCAGTGGGGGCCTCATTTCGTTCTCTACTCCGTCTTAATAAGATCATGATCCGGATAATTTTAATGTCGTCAAATATTATTCCTGTACATTCCCTCCGAAAAACAGTTAATTTCAAACTGCATGTCAATTGGCAAAAGTGATAGACTGTATTATTATGTGATGACCGTTGTCCAGTGGCGTTACGTACCCCCGCTACCACGCCCGATTTTCCGCTTACGCACTCTAGGCACATGCCTAGGGCGCAAAAAATTGGAGGGTGAAAAAAAAGACAAAAAAATTTAAATTACAGATAACGTGCAACCACCCAGTGTTTGTTAAAAAATCAATTATTCTTTTTCATTTTTTTTTTTATCTAAATTATCAAATCTTTGTTTCAGTATTGGCCAAATTATTATGTAAATCGCTTGGCTTTTCTTCCCCAAATCATATTCTGTGTCATGTATACCTGTTATTAAATTGTTCTCAAATTTCGAAATAAAATATTTATCGCAGCGTTTCTCGAACTGTGGGGCGCACCCCCTAAGGAGGGCGTGATAACCCTACTTGGGAGAAGCGCGAGCATATTACTAAAAATCGAAAACAAAATATTAAAATAATTATCAATTTAATAAAATAATTTGCAATTTAAAATAATTACAAAGCAAAATATATTCCTACAAGGGGTGATCAAATGAAAAGGTACGAAACGACACGGTGGGTACAAATATAGACTTTATTCAAAATATACACCATAGACCTGAGCACAACGATCCCACTGATGAACAAGCCGCAGGATTCCTTGTTCCCAGAATTCCTGTGGCTGTGACGAGACCCAGTCCTTCACAGTGTCCTTGAGTACGTCGTCCGAGTTGAAGCGCTTTCCTTTCAGGTGTTTCTTCAGTGGATCAACACATGAAAATCGCAGGGTGACATATCCGGACTGTAGGACGGATGGTCCAACGTCTCCCATTGGAACTTGTCCAGTTCCATTTGTGTGACTCTGGAGACGTGTGGACGCGCGTTATCATGGAGAAGAACCACACCCTCCGTGAGCAGCCCCGGTCTTTTGTTCTTGATGGACCTGCGTAGGCGTCGGAGTGTCTCACAGTACACATCGGAGTTAATGCTTTTTCTGGGCTCGAGTAATTCTGTGCTCGCATCATTTGGACGCCGCTTTTTATAAGAGCCTTTGCTCTCTCCTGCGCATGCGGGCACCCGCGCATGATTCGATCCCAGTCAGAGTCTCCAATGGTATCCCGAGATGTCTCGCTACATTCTCCCTTGGCGGAATATGCAAATATTTAACTGTTTCATTTTTATGTCGTTTCGTACCTTTTCATTTGATCACCCCTTGTATATAAAAAAAAAATGAAATACACATTCAAACTGATATAATACGCACTACTTATAAATGTATCAGCTCTGCACAAAGTTTTTGATAATTAATTGATCAATATTCAATTAAAAACAAGTTCAGTAATTATTAGTGACTCTCTTGGGTTGTCATGTACAAAACTTAATATTTATCTAATTAGTGCGTTTAAAATTAAAGTCGTATTGCATCGTAGTTTTACCATCAAAGTACATTATAATTGCATTCAGTACATTGTTATCGTAAGAAGTGGGGCGCGATGAAAATTATGATGGAAAATTGAGTCGCATACATTGAAAGTTTGAGAAGCACTGCTTTATCGCGATCTACAACACTCTTTTTGGTATCGTGAATTCCTTTAGATTCTAAGCAGGATATCTATACAGTAGGGCAGCCGAATTTGCGATTTCTTCCAAATTTAAGATATAAATATAAAAGGTTGCAACATAACTGTAATCGACGCAGTTCAGTTGAAATAATTTAAATTTGTAGGGATTTCACCTAAATTCTTTTCGTTGTTTGTTCAGTGTTGCGAACTTTACTTATTGAAAAGTTCTTGTTATTTTAATTTTTTTTATAGACTGTTATTTGAAAATAAACTTCAAGTTCCATGAAAAATCTTACCATACTTATTATTACATCTTAAAAAGCTACACAAGAAGCAATTCCTTCCTAGTTACATTCTATTTTTAATAACAATATGATTCATAATAAGCTAGTTTCCTGTTTCAATATTTCGCAATCTTCTCGTATGATGATGTAAATTTACTGCCGTAATTTTGTCGCCCCCTCCTGTGCTTTTTTGCAGATATGTTTTTTTAAAAAAAAAACAAATTATAATAATATTGTATTAAATTTTCTTGTTCATGCATATTTTTGTATCATTTCCTGTCTATCTCGGCGGATCATTTTGTAGCTCTAAGCCCTCTGTTGGATGTGGGTTCGATCCTCCCGAATAAATTAATAGCTAGGGATTCTCCGACCGTTTTATAGCGTAGCATTACGTTTCTGCTTCCTTGTAACGTCAGTAAATACTCGAGCACATACAAATCGTATTAGATAAATTATAAAACTAAAATTATAGATTAAAAAAAGAAAGGAAGAAACCAAGTGAGATGCGAATCTGAGTGTATAAAGGGAGAGGAAGAGCAGATAAGCAGTCGTTCACTGCATCATGCGAGAAGGCTCGAATAATCACGGTGATGAATAGACATTTGGAACAAATTGGCTATTGTATGAAGCGCGTGCAACCTAACGCAGGGGGGAAGTCGCTCCTAAAGGAGGGGGGGAGGGCTAAATGATTGGCTTTCCCGCATGGCAGAGCGGACGCTAGGGGTGAGTGGAAAGGCTTTTATTCTGGCCGACGCGATCTGTTTTCGGTCAATGTTAAAGGATAGGGATCAAACGGGAAGCACATTTGCCGGTTGGAAAAAGCTCCAATAATAATAAAAATTTATATGGGCATAAAAAAAAATTATTGTTTAGAGGATAGTGTTCTTTGAATTTTGATTTTTGAAAAAAATACGCAGTTTTCAGCATTTTTGCAAAATGAAATTTGAGTTTTCTATGTTAAAGTATAGGAAGTGAAAACGCGAAGCACATTTTAATAGAAAAAAATTGATTTTTTCGAGTTGAATTAAATAGTATATAAGAAAGCATGCTTCCCTCTTTTGACCGGTGTAGCCAGAATTAAGTTTTATGTTTTTATTAATGAACTTTTTTAAATTTTAAGTTCATTCTGTATTATTTTTGGCGTAGTTAGGACTATCTCAAACAGATGGCACCACCATCGTTTTGTAAAACGAATTTTACTTGGCTACAAATACTTAATTTTGGCGATATCTTTCTGAAATATAGTCGCCAGCCGAAATTATGGTAACTTGCAAGTTGTGACAAATAGTGTGGGAAATAAAGATTTATGATGTACACACAGAGATTTAACATCTCAAACTTGATGAACTTTCCTATTTAGGAATGTTTTTAACATTTTCTGCATGTTTACTTTAAAAGTTTAATTTATATACATAATTTATAATTATGCTGCTTAGATTTTTTTCCCCTGTTATTGATGAAATGCATATAAAAATATTTAAATTCTGTGAAGCGACTGAATGAAAAATTGAAAGTATACTTATTTTATACTTGACCGAAAGTTATGAATTGACTAAAGAATACAAATTACTACTCTGAAGCTCACAATTTAAAATTTTAATCTAATTATTGTAATGCAATTATAATTTTTTTTTAACTAACAAAAAATCGAATCGATTTTATATTTAACGTACAATTTTACCATTAAACCATTGGAACAATCATTAACCAAATCTTGTGTTTTCTAATTAAATTAGCTGAAACTTAATTTTCCGATTAATTTTCTCCAGGCCGTTTTTGTGGAAAAAAATTAAAAATAGTGTAAAATATGTTATTGAGATATATGATATATTTACGAAATAAAAAGTGGCTGCGGTAGCCTAATGGTTATGTAACAGAATCGTGGCTGCCGTGTCCTAAGTTATAGGCTAGTACCGCTCAAGACCCGCCATGTAGGGGTGTTTAATCTGTCGAGAACTCAGATGTCCTCCTGTCGGTGTGGTTTGCCAGTCAGGAGAGGGGGTGGTAGCTCAGGTGTCATCCTCGTCACTTGATCATAGTTCAAAATTACGAGGTCTGTCACCAAAAGCCCTCGAGTAGCTGATCAGTACGACGTTAATATTCACTTAACGAATTAAAAAAAATAAAGGTGAATTAATAAGAAATGAGTAATTAATTCATTATTTTTCTATCCGACAATATCTTGTCAAATCCCCCCCCCCCCTCCCGGTGAATTTTTCAGTCTTCGATTCTAAGCAGCACCCGATTTTTAGTAGCATAAGGGAAGTAGTGCGATTTAGATTCGAATAAATATGGCAATATCGCGATTTTAAAGTTTTTGTATCTTTAAGTTTGCCTTTTTTTCTATTAAAAATTACTGTCCCTGACATTTTCTATCATTGAACATTTTCAATAGCCTGTTCTTGACTAAATGTTTAATATAATAGTCTCTGTGTGTGTGTGTGATTTCTTTGAGGAATACATTTTGCACATATCAAATTTAGAATCAAAGTTTATTCAAAATATGTCCATTTTTGTTAAATATATGATAAAAAATTATAAGTAGTAAATTTTTTATATAACTTTTTTATGAAAAAAGAAATATGTGAGGCATTACCGTATGAACAGATATTTGCCTGCTCATTGGAGTTTTTCTTTTAGTACTATAGTTAAGATATTGATTTTTTTATTACTAGTTTGTTTTTAAATTATAAAACAAAGCATTCACACACACACAGATCTGCTGAATAAACTTTAAAAAAATTAGTTTTAAAAAAATTAAAACTGAATTTTCTAAATATTTAAACGGTATTTTCATTTTTTACATCAAATATATATAATTTTTAATTTTGGAAGACTTTTAAAATGAATTATTTATTTTATAAACGAAGTGAAAATGTAATTGTAATAATTAATAATGTTTGCTTTTTTAATCTCGCAATTGCGAATCGAATTGCTCGATTTTCAAATGTTAAGAAGTTTTACATTTCTTAACTTTTCCATTAATCATTTGCTCAGAGAAGTTCATAATCAGTTATGAGCTTTTTACACCTTGGGGGGGGGGATGTTTCTATCCACTAGAAAATTTATCTTAATCTAATTATTACAAAGCTATTTTACCATAAATTATTGTTTTAAGACAATCTGTTACTCAGTATAATTACTGTTTGATAAATTACTTTGTTTAATTGCAGCTTTATTATCCAAAAAACCGTTTAGCATCCTTCCAAAGGCAACTCGTCATGTCATGATGTCAATATCTCATGGGAATTTCACTTCGGGTGGGACCAAAAACACTTGTTGGTCGGATGTCTTTAGGAAAGAAAAATACAAAAAGGGTATCAGGTATCTATTACCGGAGACTGGAACTTGGTCAAGTTCCTCCGCTCCGTATCTGGAATTCTAGAGACTTTGCGATGTTATCGTGGTTTGGGGTGGTGCTTCGTGGAGTGTGAGCCAATCGGAGTTAAGTACGTGGAAACTGTGGCGAAGATTGCCATTGGTAGTGAACTGCTGGTATTGAATGACTGCCCGATTCGTTTGAAAAAGTGAATAAACTATTGAATTAAATAAAATTGGCATGGTATTGAGGAGAGAATTTACTCATCTAGGAAGGCTTCTAGTAATAGATAAGCCTGTGTTTTAGGATCTTTGATTTCTTTGATTTTATTGATACTTTTTAATAAATTAGGGTATTGTTTAAGGATATTTTTAACTATTTTAAAAAGGTCTATAATACTCTGAATGTCGCTCGCGCTACAACAAAAAGGGGAGAAAAAGGAAACTTTTATTGCTGTGGGGGTACTGAAACAGATAAGAGGGGAAGAAGTGGTAGGGAGATGTGTGTGAAGGGGGGGGGTCTCAACTTTCCGTGATTTTTGAGGTCTTCTAATTGGATGGTGTTGAATAATCATTCTGACCGAAGTAAAATACGTTGCTCGTCTTAGTCACATGTGAAATTTAGAGTAGGAACCTTTATACTTCTTATACGACTTATTTCACAACTCATCAACTCACATTATGGCTATTTATAAATTACATAAAAGTGCATATTATTAGAACATGTAAGAACAATCATTATTTAACATAGATAAAATTTTCGATTCCATATTAAAACAATAATCCTTTCATACTTATTATTTTTTTAGAAAAATTCGAGATTAAATGCATATCAAAGAAATTTACTTTTTACTCTGTAGAATCGGTGAATAAATAAGAATTATTCGACAAGAAATGTTTTATATATCAGTGAAAAAAGAAACCAACGTTTTTTACTATTTTGATACTTTTTTTGATTGATGATTGTTATGCATCTTCCAAAACTAATAAGATTGGAAATTTTTGACACATGTTAGGAATATTATTTTTTTGTGAGAGAAGGGGATAAAAGAATAAAAACAAAATTCTCCCCAACAGACACCATACTCACCAATTTCATAGAATTTATTTTTACATGGAATTCATAGCAAATTGTGAAGATTTATTTGTAAATTATATGCCAGCTAAATTCTGGAAAATACAACATATAATTTTTTATGGTACTATATTTATTCGATAAGAGTAGAATTGCTTCATACTATTAGTCCACTTTTAATACAACAGTTTGAAACATGAAACTTAATTTTTCACTACTGTATATCTACCTTTCTTCTGTTTCGTTCTCCTCAGCATTCATATAGTGCAGTGGTCTTCAAACTGTGTTTCACGGAACCCTGGGGCTCTCAAGGTTACCCAAGTCACAATAAACAATCGAAAAGGAGATTATAAATGTATATGTAAAATGGATTGAAGAGTTTGTATAACTACAAGTATCTTTTATAAAAAGCTCATTTCATCATTAAACTTTAAAATTCTATTTGTACTCTGTTTGTAGTTCTACTTATAAATCTTTCGAGAGCTTAAATGCTCTTCTGTTGGTGTGATGTGGTAGTTAGGAGAGGGGATACTAGTTCAGGTGTCGTCCTCGTCACTTGACCATGGTTCAAAATTACTGTCTGCAGTGCCGGTTTAAGCTCATTTTGATGCCTTGGGAGTAGAAGATCCACAGATACTCTTTGCTCTGGAGAAGCCTGATTTATAACTAGAAAACCTGTTTAAGTCCAGCCTATCCTGGTCCTTCCCGGCCCAGGGCGCCCGCCCCAAGTGCCCAATGGATAAACCGACACTGACTGGTATTTTCTAACATTCAACATTTTCAATTCCCTGGTCAAGTCTAACTAAATTTTTAATATAATAGATGCTGCGGTTTCTTTGCGCAATACATTTTACACATATCAAAGTCAGAATTAAATTCGGAAAATATCCATTTTAGTTAAATATGTAAATAATATTTTTATAAAATTCTTTTAGTACTATAGTTAAAATATTGATTCGGTCTAGTTTATTTTTAAATTAGAAAATGAAGTATTCACACAAAATAATGATCCGCTGAATAATCTTTTAAAAACACTTTCTTTTAAAAAATTAATTTTCTAAATATGTAAAGGGTGTTTTCATTAGTTCACGATAAACATTGGTCCGAAGTCTCTAGGAAAGAAGAGAAATGTACAAAAAAAGGGGGAGGAGAGAGAGGGTAGGAAACTTCTATTGCTCTGTAATAAAACAGAAAAGAGCTGAAGAAACTGCAGAGTGTGAGGGGGAAGGGAGTCCTCTCTTTTGGTGATACTTCTGATGGGGTTTTGCGTAGAACAGGGATGGCCAACCCAAATGACCTTGCAGGTCACTTCGGAAAAACATTACAATTCAGCGGGCCACATATAAAAATATATATCCCTATGATAGATTTGGATTTATTACAAGCATTTATTGGAGTAAAAATTTAAAACAGAACGAATTATTATTGCTTTCATTATTTTTATATGTATACAAACAAAGATATAATAATGAAAATGCAATGAATCAAATAATATTATTTAAATTTATTTGATTAGTGAGATATTTGTTTCTCAACTCTTTCACTGAGTTTTTTCAATAGATCTCAATGCATATATTTGTACATCGTAATTGATGTTGTAGGTTTTCGTCCGATAAGTTTGAGCGCAATTTCCTGTTAGATTAATTTCATTTTCAAGGGAAACAAGTAATATAAAACAAATTTTAAGACAATTTCTACTTTGAATGAATGAATACAAAGTATTTTATCAACGATTGAAAATTTCAACAAGATATATATAGATATATGTATAGGGAGAGAGTGAACTTATAGTAGGAATTGAAAAAAAGCATGATTTGTCTGAATTGTTGTAACAATGCGCACCTGGTTTGGCTAGTTTGGATGAAAAACTGGTTTTCGGTGCTAACTTTTGTCATTGTTTTGTTTTAGCATTTACAATGTTACAATAATGGAGACAAATCTAAGTTGGTGTCGAAAACCGGTAATTAATTTATTTAATTAATTGGTAATTAATAGATAAATATTTGAAAAAACTGTATTAGCATCAAGTCTCATCCACTACATAAAACAATACTATTATTTTGTTGCCAAATATGCGTAAAAATTAAATAGTCTTATGGTTATCCAACGGTATAAATGTTAAATTTATGTTGTATATTAAAATCAATAATCGCATGTGATTTAAAAATTGTACTTTAATCTATATGTATATGCAGCATAAAATATATCATGCTTTTATCAATGTTGATATATTTCAGAATTTGGTCTAAGAAAAGCTGGGGGGAAAAATTGTAATATTTTTTCTTTTGTTTGTACTTCTTTCATTTAAAAATTGTTTAAATATTTTTCAGATACACGTGATGCTATTGTACCGCTATTTATAATTAAAAGTAATGTAATGAAGTTATTATTTGCGCATTTTGTTTGAAAAATATTTAATTATATTTTATAGGTAAGAATTGGTCTTAGAAGAAAATTGAGATAACTCTTTGTTGATTTTCTATGCGGACTCGAAATATTTTTTTTGTGAGGAAATATTTTTTACTTACTTAGATAACTAGAACCAAAAACGGAGAGCAATGTGCATACAATTTTCTCTTTTGAAACAATTAAATCTCTCCAGCATTCAATAAATTACAAAAAAGGTGTAAATTTATCTTTCCAATTTTTTTGACATTTCGTAACTGTCCATAATTTTGGAGATCTATTTCAAATAAGATCCATTACAAATTTATCAACTTCCATCCTCTCAAAAACTGACACATTTCTTGAGTAGTGCAGAGTGCCACTGAGAATTGTGCCGCGTGCCACACGTGAAATAGGTTGCCAACCCCTTTTCTATCGCATGAATGTAAAATTGTATCATATTGTTTGTTCATTTAATACAGCATATTAAAACGTGAAATTAAGTTTTTCATTGCTTTAAATCCACTCATTCTTCCTTTGAAAATCATTTATTCAGAAAAAATTAAACACACAGTTTCGTTCTCTACATCATTTATCTAGAGCATTGATCTTCAAACTGTGTTCCACAGAACCTTGAGATTCCACGAGTCACAATAAAAAAAAATCGAAAAGAAAAATTATAAATGTGTATGCAAAACGGATTCAAGTTCTCATGAAGTTCGTATAACCACAATTATCTAAAAATGATCTCATACATTAAAATTAAAAATTTTATTTATACATAACTTAACTTTGTTGTGAAAAACTTTTTAAACTTTTATTGTTTTATAATAAATGAATTTAAAACTTTTCTTTCTTTATCTATTAGATTATGAATATACTATTGTTTGCTATCCCGAGTTCCACAAAGTAATTTTGTACTAGTTAGTGTAATATTCTAAAACCTTTTACATTTGTGGGGGGAAAAAACACCTATAATGAAGAAGATGGAACAATTTATCGACATATCAAGAGATTCAATGCTAAAATTTAAATTTAAGCTAGAACACCAAAATTTTAGGTTGCCAATTCTTGCAAAATACGCAGAATTTCTCACATAGCTGTGAACATTTTAATGCCATTCACAAAAATGTATTTAGTAAGTGAAAAATATTTCTCAACGCGAGTGTCTACAAAAACAAAATATAAAAACGAATTAAACGCGGATATGAAATGCTACTGCACATAATTTCCAAGGGCCGACAGTTTGTGTAAAAAATGTGAACACATATCTCAGTTACTAAATATGATGCATGCGCAGGTGACATTTGGATCACAAATTAATATTATCAATGAATAAATAACATTAACATTACATCATAAAATTTTCTAATAAGAAATAAAATTTTTTAAATTTTCTCTTCATATAACATCAAAAATATATGTTTATCTATATACTTTAAATATTATTTTAAGATATATTCTTTTAAGTGTGGAATGGGATTCCCCAAAAACCAGTGCCGAATTACTCATTAGGTGGAGTAGGTGATTGCCTATGGGCCCCAAAAATAAAAAAACCCAAATATTTAGCTATTTTTTGCTGCAAGAATTAGTTTTTATTACAGATTCTAATAAATAATTAGTGTTTAGTTACATATTTTTTAATTCGCAGATTATCTGTTGTTTTATTTGTGCAATGAAATATATTGCTAAAATGTTGTGTAATAAGATTATTAGGCTACAGGGCCCCGAGAACTGGACTGCCTAGGGATCTCCATGTCGTTTTATCCAACACTGCGGAAAACATCGAAAAGTTTGACCACTGATCTTTGTCCAGAAATAACTCTTCCATGGACAAGATTCCCTGCTGTTTTACCCCCTCCCTCCCCTGAAAAAGAAAAAGAACTACCAATTTTACGATTGTGACCCCCCCCCCTCCTACCCCCATTTCTTAGCGAGCGTCGGCTTTCGCTGAGGGGAGAATTTTGTTGAGAGGAGTACCCGAGAGAGAAATTTATTGCCCATCTTGGGAATCTTCAGAAAAATATTTGTGCCAAAAATTTCGCAAAAGTCAACGCCATCTAGATGTCATGTAAGATGTTAAACAACTGACGGGCTTCCCCTAAACAACGACAAGAAAGAGAAGACAGTAAGAAAAATTGTAGCTTTGTATTTATTTAAAATCTTTCCTTTACAAAGGAGGCAGTAAAAATAATGTCCAGCTTAATAAAATCTAATTAAAATTTATTTTTTATTTTTTTAAATTTTCCGTGTTACATCTGCTAATTTTAAGATTTTCGTCTGTATTTATACATATATTTCAATGAACTTTTATAGTACTTTTATGTTGAATAATATGCATCAATATTTGTTTTCTTTGCTTGAATACATCTTCCAAAAACACACTTTTCTATGCAAGAAAAGTTTTATAAAGTTTAATTATTAGTGCAAACTTGAAATTCCAAATAGTAGCACTTAAGGTAGTACTGGTATTGAAGTTTTTTTCACGATTTCAAAGTGTAATTCCTATCATTGATATTTTGACACGGATCGCACTTGCATTCAGCTATAGAAATAAAAATAAATAAATAAAAAATATCTATAATATTTCTTTATTTTTGAATGAATGCAAAATGTTAATGCCTATGTGTAAAACTTGATTTAAATAATATAAAAAATAGTAATTGGGCATGACAGTCTTAACGCGACTGTTGCTGGGATGGGGAACTTTTTCCTGGAAGCTCATATCAAGTAGGTGTCTGATACTTTCGATATTTTGTTTCACTAACAACTGGTTCTTTCTTGAAAGTATACCGATCCCCGGTCTAGAATTCACTTTACTTTATAAATTCTCTGAATTTTTCTTTATAAAAAAATAATAAACACAAATGCAGTAAAATATTCTTGATTCAAATGATACTACAGAAAAACAAGCTTTCAGAAACAGAAAAATTTGCTTTCATAATAAACAATGAAACAAAATTTGATTGTAAATTAAAGTTTACAACATGTGTAAATGATAGAAAGACGGCTTAATATGAAATTTTTTACCTTAATTTTGTAGAATTATTCTTTGTTGAAAATTTCGTTTACCTTTTTGTGCAACGTTTGGGATGTGATTTATATTTGCACAATTCATCATATTCTGAATATACACTGGTGACCAAAAGTTAAGCATAAATCGTAAAATGTGAAAAACATGGAGTAAATATTCGTAAAATTATTCCAAATTTCTTGCGGATATTAATTGGGTGAAGAAGAAACATTGGGTTTATGCAAAACTTTTCAGTCGACTACGTCCTGCGCGAAACACCGGCGCATGTCGGAACGCGGAGAAACCGATTCACGCAGCATAGGCAGTTCAGATACGTTTCGCGCAACTGCTGTGCGAAAGAACGTTGTTAACCATCAAACGAGGTGAATAATGGCACAAAGACGCCAATTGGATATGTTTACGAAAGGAAGAATCGTTGGAATGCTGGAATCCTCACAATCACAAATCGAAGTGTCTCGAATTCTGAATGTGGACCAGTCTGTGATCTCAAGACTGTGGCAGAGGTTTCAACGAACGGGAGATGTTACCCGACAACCAGTATCGGGTCGACCAAGAGTCGCAACCCCTCGCCAAGACCGATATCTGGTAGTAAGTGCTCGACGTCAGAGGAGCAGTACTGCCAGAGCACTGGGTTCGGCACTCACAATCGCCACAGGAATACGAATTTACAGACAAACTGTTTACAGGAGACTCAATCATGCTGGCTTGTATGACAGAAAACCAGCAGTTTGCATTCCCCTCACGTCTGCGCATAAACGCGCTCGTTTGAACTGGAGTTTGAAACATCAACATTGGAGTGTGGGAGAGTGGGCCAAGTGATGTTCAGTGAGAAGTCCCGGTTTAGTCTGAGTAGTGATTCTCGGCGGGTAACGATATGGAGAGAACGGGGAACACGTTTTGAACCAAGAAACATAACGGAAAGACATCATTTTCCATCAAGGGGAGTAATGGTATGGGCAGGCATCATGATGGACGGCCGCACAGACCTTCATTTCTTTGACGCGGGGTCTGTGATTGCTCAAAGATACAGAGACGAAGTTCTTGAGCCTTATGTTCGCTTGTTTCGAGGTGCTGTCGGTCCTGACTTCATATTCATGGATGATAATGCGCCATGTCACCGAACGGTGCTGATTGATGACTTCCTTGAAACGGAAAACACCCAGCGCATGTCGTGGCCTGCGAACTCCCCTGATTTAAATCCTATCGATCATGTATGGGATATGCTCGGGAGACAAATTGCAGCCCTTTCGCACCCACCAAGCTCCGTTACAGAACTGAAGAGAGCTCTCCAAGAAGCTTGGAACCGTTTGAGCCCACTACTCATTCATCATCTCATAGCAAGTATGGTAAATCGCTGTGCAGTGTGCCTGGCTGTCAGAGGTGACCACACGCCTTATTAAACTGCTGCATCAGTATTTTATTTAATGTTTTCTTTCATTTTTTCTTTAAAATGTGAATCCTTGCTATGCGCAGTTTTCTTTCAAACTGCTACTTTGGATAATAAAATTAATTATTATCATTCTTTTGATTTGCTTCCTTATTTTATAACCATTTTACACTCGCATATCACGTTTCCCGCCATTCTAATTTACAGTTCCTTCTTTATTCACATAATTATCAAATATGCTTAACTTTTGGACACCAGTGTAATACTGTTTATGTCTTGTATCAGACAAAGATTTAAAAATTCAAATTTATCGTAACCAGATTATTCACTGAACATTTGGTTACTGAAATACACACATTTTTGTTAAAATTATTCTTCCTTTTTGAAAATATATTAGTCTGGAATACCCTACTCATATCGTAAAGCATTTGAAATTTACTTCAGATCACAAAAAAAAAAAAAAAAAATTTTTTTTTTTTTTCATTTTTGAGAATTTATTATTTTATGCACACGATATCTTACTTTTTCATAGCTGTAGAGTATCATTGAAAAAAAAATCAACTGATATACAACAGTTCTTCGAACATTGTACAATCTTAATATCTTAAATATAAGCCAATATAAAACAAAAAGTGAAAAAACTACAAAAAATTGTTAATTTACGTTATGGAACAGTACGTAATGTACATTAACTTTTACGAAACAAAATTCATGTCAAGCATTGTATCTGCACAATATTATTATTTTTTTAAAAGAAGTTGAAATAACAGTTCTTAAAAAATGATACTATCTTTTGTAAGGTATGTATACGATGTAACTTTTCAAACATACAAAGATCAAAAAATATTCTCACATAAGTATTATTGCATAAATTTTCATTAAATTTGTAAATTTTTTATGCATAAACCTACAAACATTGCCAAACAATTCAACCAAATGACGAAGAAATTCTAAAATTAAAATTTTAGATATTCCTCTAGCAATCAAACCGAAGAGAATTTTAATGAATTGCAATCAGAAAAAAAATTTTTAAGTATTCACAGTAAAATCAGGTTGTTTTGTAATTATTAAAAATTTCTATGTAAACATTAATTTACGGGCAGAAAATTTGCAAGTTTATAGAAGAGAGTAACTGAGTACCTGTAACACAATATATATTTTTTACAGTTTAAATTAAGTTTTTGTATTGAGCTAAAAAAACAGTACGCGTCAGCACCATAGATTAGAACACAGGATCTCAAACTTTCATGTTTTTCGATCTGGGCCCTTGCTTACTTAATATTGAATTTTTGCAAATTCATGAACTTCAAATGTGATCTGGACAGTTGGTATACTGTTGCATATAGCTCGCTGATATTTTAAAAACACATTTACTTTTCTATCTATAGTGAAGTGAAGTGTGAAAAACTAAAAAATACATGTTGTTTTTAAACAACATTGCAATTACTTCAAGGTAACTATATACCAAATTTAAAAAACTGGAGTGACAATGAAATTTTAAAACATTGTGAAGAATTAGAACGAAAATTAACGGATGCTAAAAATATTAATGAAAGGACATAGATGAATTAAATTTGTTTGAAGAAATAAAATCTTTGTGATGTTTTACCAAAGAGGATATGTCACCTATTGATGTTTTAAATTATATTTATGAAAACAATCTTATCGATACATTTCCGAATATTGCCTTTACGGATTTCTTTAACCCTGCCAGTTTCGGTGGCTACTGGAGAACGAAGTTTTTCAAAACTTAAAATTATAAAAAACTACATGCGATCTACTATGGCGCAGGAGAGATTATCGGACTTGTCAATTATATCCATAGAGAGCGAAATTTTGGATAAATTAAATATAAAGGAATTGATACGAGCATTTGTAGCTGCTAAAGCTAGGAAAATCAATATATATTTGAATATATTTTCTAATTTTTATATTTTACATAAAAAATTTTATATCATTTTTGCTTTGTTTTGTTTTTAAAATTTATGAAATAAAAAAAAACAATAAGACAAACGTGTTTTATTATTATAATTTTAAAGCTTTTCAGTTCGAAAGTCAAATTTCGAATACTATAAAAGAGTATTTCACATATAATTTGTAGCACTTTATAAGAGTGCAACAGAACCCCACAAAGGGGCGCCGAATTTCAACTTGAACAAGGGCGCCTAATACCCACGCGGCGGCCCTGGTTTCCGTGCGCCAGATCGGGAAAACTGACCACTGTGCGAGGCCCCCATTGCGGCATAGACCGGGGCCAGTTGGCCCATGCCTTAAGACCTCTCTGATCACACTCTAGAAGGACTGAAAGATTAATTTCAATTTTAATTTCATTGCACCCCGTTATGCTGAGTGGTAGTCACGGTTAACCAGACTCGCATCTATCACATGACCTGAATGACTCACCACTCCAATTCAAGACCTTTAGACTTCCATTACTCTTTGATACAAGGACGGGACTACAGCTACCAAAAATTGCAATGAACAAATTCTAAACTTAAAATTATTTTTAATATTTTAATTTTTTTTTAATATATCACAGATGTTTTTTTCTGTATTTCACAGAATTATTTGGAGAGAGAGACGCCAACTCAGGTGTGGTTCTCGTAACTTGACCATGTTAAAAAATACGTGGTCTATCACCAACAGCCCTCGTGTTGTTTCAAAGTGCAGCAAAAATGAACCAGTGCAGGTTTATCCATTGGGCGCTTGAGGCGAACGCCCAAGGTCCAGATAAGCTGAACTGAACCAGACCCACAAGCCCCTCCTTGGATCCGACAGTGAAAAGGGAGCCCGTATATCTTCTGCTTCCAGGGCCCGAAATGAACTTAAACAGGCATTTAATGGGAACACAGTCTATTAATCCTTGGAATCAATTATAAAAACAGCGTTTTTGCCAGATATTTATTTTCTGCCTAAAACTTTGTTCAAGTTACTAATTTTGTAATCTTCACTTAAAAAGTAAAGTATTAAATATTTTTTGAAAAATATACAAGAATTACAAAAACAAAACAAAAAACATATGCAATGGAATATGTAAAAGAAAATATAGTGTATTCATAACTATAATTTTTTTATTTCTTGCAAAAGCTCACAGATGGCAGCATCAACATTTGACATTTGTAGTTTCACTCCCTTTTTTTCCCCACTTACCCTGCTTATCATCTTTCATGAGCGTTAAAATTATAATAAATTTTTCTTTCTTTCCATTTGAATGCGAGGAGTTTTTTTTTTTTTTTTGAACGAAAATGTTTTTTTTTTTTTTTGTGAAAAGCAGGAACATTTAAAAAAAAGTGTGATTAGCTGCTCACAATAAAATTATTTTTGATGTTAAAAAATGATTTATTTAAAATCAGACACATTTGTTAAATGTTTTTATAATGACGTAAAAATTCATCTTTATTTATATCATGGATGTCTAAACTATGACCGCTTGTGGGTCGCATTACAAAAATAATTTTTTTTCTAGGCCTACATGTACAATATTCTTTTTTTTTTTTTTAACAAATTGAAATAAAAATTAACTCTATGTAATTTTACTAAAATAAATTAACTTATTTTTATAATAATTTTTTAAATTTGAATTAGACATGAATAGGTACACATTTATTTTAAATTTGTAAAAGCTTCGTTTCATTTAGTTTGGATTTCATAAAGATGGAAACAAATCAAATTAATGAGATGAATGAATTTGCGTTTGTGTGGAACACAAGCAAATCGATATCTGGTCCAATGGACGAAGTAGCAGTTTTTAATGCATTTTCAAGATGTTTGTCAGTGATCTTTGTCCTATTTTTGTTTTTTGTATGCTTCATTCTTGGAAAATAACTGTTCGCAAATATAAGTACTGCCAAAAGCTGAAGGCATTAATAAAGCATGAGTGTGAAAATTAGGATATTTATCGCGCAGTGTAGGTAATCTTTATAAAACTCCAGTACAGAAACATTCCCAAATTTTTCTTTCAGTTGAATGCCATTTTGCAGTTCAATGCATTCCAATTGAAGACTTGAAGGTAATTTATTTCTAGAGAAAACGGGGTAGAGAAAATATATTGAAATATTCTTCGCTTTTTCGAAAATCTTGAAACCTTCTTTCAACTAAATCGAAAAATAATGCAGCATATTTTGTGCATACATTTATTTTTTTTAATAAAAATGTGTAAATTGAAATATTTTTATAATTTGCGTTTGGGCCGCATTTTAAAAGTTTTTGGGCAACACAAGCATGATCTTTATAATGACATATAACGACCGTATGGGGAAAAAAAAATTTTTTTTTCTAAGCTAATTTTTATATCTAGCTATTGGAATACCTAATTTTATTTATCTAGCAGGTTTCGATCAATTGAAATCAATTTGCATTAAAAATAAAATATTTGTAAATTGAAAAATTCAGAAAATTTATCTAATCTATTTTCTTCTAATAATGGGTTTATTCTAGCATAGATTACGTTCTTGCCAGTTTATCGTATAAATAGTATACACGAATTCGCTATAATGATTTATTTATTGCATGCTAACATAATGAAATTTTTAATTAAATTTTTGTTGACACATTTGAAAGAACTAAAAATTAAAGCTGTAGCAAAAATATTTAGAATTTCTTTTATAATTTTAATATTTTATATTATTTAAATTTATAAAGTTACCAGAAGACTCAGGACCAAAAATAAAATAATTTAAGACCATTTGTCTTTATATATAAAATTACCATTTTCTTTTGAAACATACTAGAATGGAAAAAACGCGCTAAACTTTTTCAATTCCTACTCTCTCTCTCTCTCTCTCTCTCTCTCTATTAGCTCACTCTCTCTCTATATTTATGTTGTTCAAATTTTCAATCGTTAAATAAATGCATTTTAAAGCATTCAATTGAGCTGAAGTTTTAAATACACAAATATTTTGGATGACAGTACAGTAATTTAATAAAATTAATTGATTAAAACTAATGTTTCAAAGAATTACAAATACAGCCACGTTGGCTTCATTTTTGGCGACTTAGCGACCATTCTGGCTTGTCAAAACTTGAAAAGGTATTTTTCTTACATTTTAAAGCTCTCATTTGAGCTGAAATTTTCTATGCACTATTGTTTTGGGTAACAAAACGAAAATTTAATTATAATTAATTAAAATTTCTGACTGAAGTTAATTATTTAAAGAATTACAGATACAGCCACGTTGGCTTCATTTTTAGCGACTTGGGTCAAAACTTTAAAAGCCTTTTTTTCCTCACGTTTCAAAGCTAAACAGTTGAACTGAAATTTTATATATACTCGATTGTTTTGATGACAATGCGGTACTTTAATGATAATTAATAAAAATTAAATGAAGCTTAATGTTGTGATTCTGTCATGAATGAGTGAATATTAACGTCGCACTAATTAGCAACACGAGGGCTTTTTGGCAACGGTCCGCGTAATTTTGAACCATGGTCAAGTGACGCGGACGACATCTGAGCTGGCACCCCCTCTCCTAACTACCACACCACACCAACGGGATGACGATTCAGCTCTCGACAGATTTAACGTTCATCGCTCCCCTACACGGCGGATCTTTAGTGGTACTGGATCGAACTCATGACACGCGAGCCGTGATCCGATGCCTAGACCACTTGGCCACTTGATTCTATCATATGTTAGTTGTAACTATTTAATAAAAAATAGCTAAAATAATTTTTTTTTTCCACATATCTTCTTATAAAAGTAAAATAGGCATAGTTTAGCATAGCTTCCATATGTTGTTATTTTTTCCATTTCATTGCAAAAAATTCGTGTATCCGCTGACAATTTGAATAATTTTTTATTTGCGTAACTACACTGTTGATCTTGGGAAAATCTCTATTTATGCGCCAACAATCATTAATGATGCTCACAATTAACAAAAAATAATAATAATATTAAGTTCGTTTTAGTCCTGCCATTTGGCGACATTTTTTTTTTCCTTCTTCCCCAGCGTAAATAGTTGTCGGAGTAATTCTTACAAAACCAAATTTTAAATGAAACCTGCAGTGCGATGTGAAATTAAATTGCTTCTTAATACAGAATTTTTTTTTCTTTATAAAAAAAGGATTATTTTTGGGAGGATTAATTAGATTTATTTTTGTGAGAAAACTCCATAACAGTAAGAAAAGTATTTAGTCACTACATAAAATTTAAGCTGTATGATATATGTATTTTTGTAATTGAAATTCATAATTATATCACATTTTGTCTATGCAATAACATGAAAATAATATATCATGTTAATTTCAATGCATTTCAATCGTATAAAAATATAGGATTAATAAATTGATCCACATAATCGAAAAATTAGGAATTATAATAATTATTAGCTTACAAATTTAAGAAAAACAACAGATTCAACAGAAAATTTCTGTTTATATTACAAGATGTTAGTCACAGTGGCGTAACGTGCACATCCCCATAACCACCGTATCGAGGGGGCCCAAAGGTTATGGTTTTGTAATTCTTTGTAAGATCCGGCTTAGGGACCAAAACCTGACTTCCCAGGGGGAGGGGTCTAATATTGTCCGTTACACCACTTGTTAGTCAAAATCATAAGCCATTTTAATATTCGCAATTTATTTCAGAGAATTTCATTTTATAGTACAAAATATGACTTCATTACACTAAAAAAAGATGCATGAGTTTATCAAATAATATTTTGAATTAAAATATATGAGTCGAAAATTTAGTTCTAATTTTAATTTTTACTAAATTACACTTTTTAGTGTACTAATATGTACAATAATTTTAATTACTTAGGATAAGATAATTAAAATATTTTACTCCAGAAGTAATTTTTTCGAATAATTACATAAATTTCTATCATTTTTATCTATTGTCGACTTCGGCTAGCGCGAAAACTGTTTTAAAACTTTTCTCACGAGTTCAAAAATTTCCACAGTATCTATTGGCACGTTTAAATATCGAAATCATTTTTTATTTATTTATACTGATAAGCAGTGTTTATTATCCTTCATCTAATCTTTTTGTTTAATTTGTATTTTTATCATTCATCTTAATGGTTTTGAATGAAATATATGCATATTTTTTAAATTTACATCTTTGATACAATTTTGAAATTTTTAGTGAAATGTAATTAATGTTTCAACATAAATATTTATTCTGAAGCTTTTTGTGAATACCTAATTTGAAAAGTGTATTTAAAAAAAAAAAAAATTTCAATGTTTTTTAGTCTAGTACGTAGCAAAACCTTATCCGCTATTTAGAAATGATAATTTAATGGATTCTGCTTGAGATAATTGAATTTAAAAAAAAAAAATATGATGAGTCTAATATAATAACAATTGATAATTTTTCACTGCCTTTGTTTCAAATTTTTTGATGTTTATTTTTTAAAAAATTAAAATACTTTTGATAAAAATAAATGATTGCTTTGGCTGAGGTTTTTTTTTTTTCTTTTTTTTCTTGAATTTATTATAAAATGAATTTTTCTTTTATGAAATACATCAGAAACAATTTATGGATCGATTTTGAAACAGCAACACAAAAAACACCCCAGTAGATTTAACTATAATTCATTCCAAAATAAAAAAATTAATACGCAGCTTCAAAGTATTATTTCGCTTACTCAAAGCTGTATTTGTTCAGCTGGCCTACAATTCTGTTTCCTGATCTCGAATGTGTGCGATCCAGGATGATTCACGGAATTTTCTCCGCTGCAGATGTTTTCGAATTCTTTTTAAACCAGCGACTTTTTATTGATACATTGCTAACACGAATTCTGAGTCGCCAAGCTGTCTGTTTGAAAGGAAAAAGTATTCTTTACATGCAACAACAGAACTATTTTGCACCTGCGGATTGTATTTCACTAAAAGGAAGCAGGTTGCAGGACGAATTAAGCGAAGGGGGGAAAAAAGAACACACACATAATAAGCCGGTCTCAGTAGCAGTTACACAAAAGAATTCCGAAATTTCTCAGTCGGCGAAAGGGCACACGTGCAAGATATCAACGATTTTCCAGGGGAAGCTGAAGAATAAACAACAGAAGGCTGGCTGAGAAGGAAGAATTCTTTTCACACATGCAATTGTCAATCACACGGCGGTTTCCATAGAAACTACACGCCCCCTCTTTCCTTTTTGCTAGTGTGCCGCTGTTTGTCTTTCAGCGCGGGGATTCTTCGACCAGACCCCGAGAGGAGGAATACGGGAATGACAAGAAAAACTTACCCACATGCGTTCCTGTTTGGAAAGATACTTCTCGTATGTTAGAAAAACATTGTTAGGATACAAATACACAGGGAGTGTGTGTATCTGTACAATACAAAATGAAATGCATACGCAGAAAATGTATTATATTACAAATTTGCTTTTTCGACAGCTTATCAAGAAAACAAAAAAATGTCTGGGTTTCTTTTTGAAAAAAAAAATAAATAAATAAATAAAGCTAGATATATAATGTGTACTTAGAAATCTTAAATCTGCCTTTTTAATGTTTTTCTTACACTTATTCGAAAAAAACTCTATATCTTCGATTTTATCAAGTAAGTGATGCTTAACATGAGTATTTATTTTTTCCTTCAAAACGAGATATCTTATAATTTTTAGGTAACAGTATTAAAATTTATGGAAAAGAATTTTTCTTAGTGATTTTTATTTATTAATGAAATGAACAGAAGTAAATGAGTGAAAATGATTTATTTGGTCTTTTTTCTGAAAAATAAGTTAGCGTAAACATTTAGAATTGGTTGCATTTGAGAAGGAGATTCTTGGCAGAAAATATCTTTTTAGTTTTATTTGGGTTTATCTCTAAAATTATTTAGAGGCTTAAATCCGACTTAATCCGTGAAAGATGAAAGCACCATTTTTTAGGAGCTTCCGTTAAACTGGTTGATTTTTAGCTCCCTTTTTAAGTTTTTAATTGTTATTTAGAACTGGAAATTTTAACTGTGGGTATTCCGGAATTCCAAATATTTTCACTCAAATACATGTTAATTGCTATTGCGAAAGTAAATCTGATTAATTCTTAAGTCAAAATTGTTAACATATAGATACAATTAATTCAAGAACAGTCTTAAGATTAACTCGGACATGATCTATTCGCTTTCAATTTTAATGCAAATTTTTCCCATTTGTTCTTAAATTATTTTTCAAACTCTCACCCATTAAATGCAGCAAAGGGCTAAGGTAAAGCTGAACCCATGTAACCCCCATTTTATCAAGATAGAAGTTTAAGCTTCCCTGCGGGAAATAGGTACTCCAATAACCATTCAACTTATATATTCGCGTTTACATTTGTTAACCAGAGGCGGATTAAGATAGTTGGGGGCCCCTGGCGGTAAAAGCTTTGGGGCCCATGGGCTTAAGAGTCGAAAAACTAAAATATTGAAAAGAGTCATTTACTTTAAATTTTCAAAATAAAATGTAGTGATATAATAAAACTCATCGGCTAAAGAAAATTCTTAACTGTATATATATATAAAAAAAATATTAAAAACCTTACTTAAGAGCTTACAGTTTTGCTATACAGTTTAAATTCTCTTTGGAAAATTCATCAATTATTTTTGCCATATCTATTTTGTCCAAAACATTTTATTCTGTATATAATATGGCCATGTTGTTCAATTTGTCTTTCCTCCCATAGTACTTCTTAAATTTTATTTTTAACACGTTTTAAAACTAAAAAAGATCATTCACCTGATCCATTCGATATCGGTATTGTTAAAAATATTTTCAAAAGTTTTTTTTACATTAGGATTTTTCTTGCAGGCCGATAAATTTCTAGCCGGGGTTTCATTGTAACTTTGTTTTCTTTTCATTTTTTGTTCCAAGGTGGCGTGGTTGGTTTGTCGCTGGCCTTTGCACTCGTCAAGCTTGGGGCCCCTACCAAAGCTGGGGGGCCCTGGCGGCCGCCAGATCCGACACCCGCTTAATCCGCCACTGTTGTTAACAAAGAATTTTTAGCGCGTTTTTCACGTAGAGGAACAAAAGCGCTATTAGGAAGCAAATTTCGTCTTTGTTCCATATTTTGTCGTACCTTTTTCTCAGCCAATAAGCAACCAATTGACCTCGGGTTTTCGGCATTTGGTCGCATTTGTGCCCTAGATGAGCCGAATCATATTTAAATTTTCCCCTAGTTTTCCCGAATTTTCTTACAAATTTTCCTGAATTTCGCTAGTTTTGCTTTTTTATAGTGCTGATACAGATTTGTGTCATTATTTCTTTTCAGGTCAATAGTAGTACATTTAGAGGAGTGGTACAGTTCTCTCTCTACTTTCTGTTAGTAAAAAGTTCATTAGTTGCATTATTGTAAAATACAACGTGTGAAAAACGCGCTAAAATTACTTGGCCATGCCAATGATTGATATCTTGTTTGTAATGATTTCTTATGAAAATGAAATGTTTTTTTTTTATTCAACACCAAATCGAATAAAAAAAGATAGGGGGGGAAAATGTTAAGTTTTATTTTTATTTTACTTTACCAGTTTTTTTTAAATATTTATTTTGATAGAAATTTCATTCACAAGCCTTATAGAAAACAACTCTATCAAAAAATATCCTTATATAACATGTATCTTTGAAATACAAAAATCTTAAATGAAACTTTCCTGGAAAGGTAAATAATAAGACATTACTAATAATTTACAGAAATATATATTGAATGACTGCCAGAAAGCTAAAAAAAACCAAGATTGACATTCCACGTAACAAGAATCTTTAATTTTCTGGGGGGGGGGGGGGAATACAACTAACGTTAGAAAAGTCGACCCTTTTGTGAAGACAAAATGAAGGGTCTTAAAATGGCCCAATTAGAAGACTTAACATGCTATGGGAAAAAGTAAACAAGAGTATTACCAATCTATGGGTATGGTCAACACCTTCTAAAGACTAGAAAATGGGCTAGGTTTCCCACAGGAAACTATAAATTCATACCCCACCTCCTTGATTTTAATAGCTCTGCTTCATTGTCCAGCACTAGCGGTGGTATTCTTTCGTAACTCAAACCCGTCAACCGAATCTCTCCAAGAGTGCTAATAAGAACCCCCGTGGCTTTTGGCCATCTGTTCGGCGATCGGAAACAAGTGATTGATTAGGTGTAAAATTATTCCTTCCGTTCTTGAGGGTGGGAAATATGGGTGTGTTGTGTCCAGCGGTGTCTTGAAATCCGTTGAATGAGTTAGATTCGCTAGGGTAGGGGGTCAGCAAACTTCCCAGACTGAAAACCAAGTTGAAAGTAAAAAAGATATGGTAAGGTTTTAAAGTGTCATTTATATGTATAGGTAATAATACCTCGAGTTACGCGATTCTCACAAATCTCGTCCATTTGTCTTTTTCTTCTTTTTTAATCAAAACTCAGAGAAATCATTGCCAGAGCCTGATGAATTAGTTATTCGATTGATGAAGTTATCGATCTTGCCAGGCAGACAGAAGTGGGTAGTAAAGATGTTTAAAAGAACTGCTGGATTCCCACAATTTAACGATTGTACTACTGAAATCCAAAAGAGAATTACTACGGCTAGTAGATGTTTTAATGGCATACGAAAAAACATGAAATCGAATTTAATCAAAAGAAAAACAAAAGGTTCTATTGTATAAAAAGTCTTTTAAAATCAGTATTAAGTTATACATGGGAAACTTGGTTCATGTCTCGAAAAGATGAGAACATGATTAGTATCTTCGAAAGGAAGATTTTAAGATTTATTTTTGGAGTAATTCAGGAAAATGGAACATAGCAAAAGCAGCTCTATCAATCATATAATGAATCTGACATTGTTAACTTCATCAAAATACAACGAATTAAATGGGCCGGTCACGTTGTCAGAATGAACGAAGACCGCAATACTAAAAAGTCTTCAAGGCTCAACAGTAGCGCACACAAA
Organism: Trichonephila clavata; assembly: GCA_019973975.1. Classification (NCBI taxonomy): domain Eukaryota; kingdom Metazoa; phylum Arthropoda; class Arachnida; order Araneae; family Nephilidae; genus Trichonephila; species Trichonephila clavata. The sequence continues at coordinate 3,395 of BMAO01017987.1, read as the reverse complement.
CATTTTTCAAGAGAAGGGTCCATGGTCGAAAGTCCTCCAACTCGTATCATACTCAAGACAACACCAATTGATTCTTCTGATTTTGTTAACGAAAAAAAGTAAAAAATAAATTATTGAATAAAGATTAGCAATAACTAATAAAATAAATTGTTAATTACAAGTACTTAATTTAACTTTACGTTATATATATATATAGAATTATAATCAATCGAAAAAACTCAAGGGCTTTGGAAGGGGGGGGGTCCGGACCCTTAGGACACCCCCTTGTGTGCGCCACTGATGCTTAACCAATTGGCACACGAAGAAAGGGCAGGTCAAATCTTAGATGGATTGATGGCCTAGAAAAAGATCTCCTAGTTTTGAGAACTAAGAAATGGAGAACACTAGCTGGAAGAAAGCTGGCCTGGAAAAGGCTTCTAGAGAAGGCCAAGGCCCACCCTGGACTGTCGAGCCTCTGAGGAAGAAGGAAGGGTTCCCACAATCAGAATCTGACAATTGATGAGCCCATAGAAATGTGATGAGCGAGCAAGACATTAAAGAACTTGAGTCTTTAGACGCAGTTCATCGGAAGATCGAATGATGATTAGTAATTTGAAAGGCCTCAGTTTAATTTGAAAAATACATGCTCCAATGAAGAGGCACTTTTTCAACAAAATGAGGAATACAAAAATTATTAGCATGCTACGAAGATACTTTAGGGGGGGGGGGAGAAAAAATCTTTGAACTGGACAGACTACTTGTTAATTTTTATGAAACCTTCTACATCAAAATAACTTTGGTTGCTATTTTGTATTTGTAATATCTAAGAATCTGTGACGGATCTATACGCAGTTCTACTAATCCCTTCATGACACTTTTTAGAAAAATATTATTTCAACCAACTTTCGCCGAGAAAGGAAGCATGATTATGCAAATGAAGTATACTCTATCTGGCCAAAAGTATCCGGACACCCAGTGGTATGAACTTAGAGCGTCCTGAGGCACATATTAATATGATGTTGGTCCCCTTTTGGATGGATGACAGCTACACACGTTTGGGAAGTCTTTCCACCAATTTTTGATAGGTGACCATAGGAATTGCTTCCAGGCGTCCATCACAGCTGAAGTAAGTGCTTGCAGTGAGGATGGTCGATTTGGCTGGCTACATAATGTGCGCTCTAATTCGTCCCAAAGGTGTTCTATGGGATTTAGATCGGGGCTCTGAGAAGGCCAGTCCAGTTTTTGAATACCATTTCGTCAAACCACGTCTGTGCAAGCCTCGATGTGTGAATGGAGCAGTTTATCCTGCTGGAAAGAGAGAAATGGGCCTTCCCCGAAATATTGCCATAGAGTTGGAGTACAGCATTGTCCAGAATGTCCACATACATCTCAGAGTTCATGTTTCCAATCACAGGAACTAACGGACCCAGGCCAAACCACGAGAAACACCCCCACACCATTATGCTTAAACCAAAACTTAACAGTCGGCACAATGCAGTCACTAAAGAAACGTTCGCCGGCATCCGCCAAACCCAGATGCGTCCATCCGACTGTCAGACTGTAAAGCGAGATTCATCACTCCAAAGAACAGTTTTTCCACATGTCCACAGTCCAATGACGGTGAGCTCTACCCCATTGCAATCGATACTTCGATTCTGTGGAGTATGTTTGGCTTATGAGCGGCTCCACGACTATGGAATCCCAAGTTTTTAACTCTCGAAGGACAGTCCCTGCTGCTAACACTAATTCCTGATGAACTTTGGAACTCCACCAACAGGACTTGCGATTTTGTTTCACTACCCTTTTCAGAGTTCTGCAGCTGCGTTCACCAAGTATTTTCGGCCTACTGGTTCGTTTTTCTGTCGTTTCACTGCCTCGAAGTTTCCACTTCACAATTACATCTCTCATAGTGGATTTTAGGCTTCTGTAGAATGTCCGCAATCTCAAGAACTGATTTTCCACAAAGGTGGCATCCCACTATACTGCCACGATCCAACTCACTAAGCTCTTTGACTTACTTATTGCCTCACAAACGCATAAATACAATCTGACAACCACTATCAACACTTTTATAACTTTCAATTACGTATCAAATATTGCGTCACTCGCCAGAACCATTCTTTAAGGGGTGTCCGGATATTTTTGGCCAGATAGTGTATTATATAATTCTGTTTTTCGCGAGTTGAAGGGTTGGCAAGTCTGATTTAGCAAGAGTAGGCAAGTGAGTTGGCGAGTTAGTTGTGTTAGTTGAAGTTGAAGGATCGTGGCATTATTAAGAGATTTTGGAGTTTGTCCAAGAAAAGGATTACGGAGAGTGGATCCAACGACATGATTAAATCCAGAAAAAGGTCTCTGCAAGATTCAAGTGTAGGACCCGCTCATAAAAGTACAGGTATCGTGAGCCTTGTTTAATTAGAAGTTAGCTTATTAGTGTGTGACGTAGTTTATATTGAGCTTGTTTAAGCTATCGTAGAATCAGTTGAGGGTTCAAAGTAGTATCCCCGTGTTAGTGAATCTCACCTCCTCGCTTTACTATTTGATTATTTATCTTAATTAGATTGTTATTGTGTCTGATTGATATTTCGGTAACAATAAAATAGTTAGTGTTAAATCATGTCTGTTGATTATTCAGTTTCTCCACACCTAGCCGGGTCTACGGGTAGACAAGGGGTTTCAGAAGGAAACAGGAAGTCCGGCATTACAAATCTATTAAGCACTTTTTTTTAACTTATTTTTCTTTCGTTTCCGACCCAAACTAAAAGTAACTTATATGTATTTATGTGCGAAATTATACTCCGACTTACGCGGTTATCACTCACAGTTCCACCAATCGCGTAAGCTCGAGGTATTACTGGATGCGCGTTAAGGGAGGGCGGGGGCACTTCGGCAGCGGTTCCGATCATTGGTACTCTAATATTAATACTTTTATAATATTTAAACAATATCTTTTTTTTTAAAAGTAACATTTTCCATTCTTTCAAAAGTTGAGAACTATCGAACACATTTTATTTCTGTAACTCAGGGCAAAATAAAAAGAAATAACATTGTCAAAACATCACAATAATGGAAATTTACCTTTCAAGCTTTGTGGAAAAAATTTCCAAACCAATGATATGTATCGTGTGTGTATATATACATATACACAGTCGACTCTCGCTAATTCAAACCCTCGATGATACGAATCTCTCGCTAATTCGAAGCATATGCTCAGAAAAGCTCTTGATATTTCGAACTAAAACAATAACTTGGTACACTCAATATTTCGAAGTAAAATATGTGGCTGGCCAGACTACAACACGCGATAATTCGAAGTTATCTTATAAAACTCTGACTATTCGAACACTCACTATCATGTTGAGTCTTGTAGCAAACAGGTTAGAGTTTACATGTTTTGTGTTGTTGTATTGTCCCCGCGT